>NTHP01000070.1:1346048-1363806 GCA_003416845.1 Oplegnathus fasciatus | reverse complement strand
ACAGTCAAACGACACATCAGGACGACATTCATAACAACACAGTCAAACGACACATCAGGACGACATTCATAACAACAGTCAAATGACACATCAGGACGACACTGATAACAACACAGTCAAATGACACATCAGGACGACATTCATAACAACACAGTCAGACGACAGGGAGTGCAACAAGATGACAGAAGTACAGTTGAAAAGCTGAATTGACACAGCCAAATGTTTTGCCAGGTGAGCAATCGACACAGATCATCTGACTGTCAAAATAGTTTTGTCACAACTGAAGTCCAGTGCAAAGTTGAATAGACATTGACAAATGTTTTGTCACATATTCAGTGGACATAGAGCGCATGTGCATAATTTTGGCACAAATGGAACCCCATAGGGTCTGGCTGTTGTTTGTGTTTACGCACCGAATGGCAGTTCAGAGTACCCGCTCTTCTTGGAGTTGCTGGGTGATACCGCCTAGGGACCCCGGAGGAGCTGGAAAGCGTTGCTGGGGAGAGGGACATCTGGAGCACTCTGCTTAGCCTGCTGCCACCACGACCCGACCCCGGATAAGCAGAAGAGAATGGATGTATGGATGGATAAATAACCTTTGGGGAATATTTTTTCTGGTGGCACACTAGCGGAAGTGGCGCGGTGGTAACGTGTTACTTGACATGGTAAATGTAATATTACCGAAATCCTATCAGTAATGCATTATATTACTTCGTTACTGCTAAAAGTAATATATTACTGTGACGCGTTACTTTTGTAACGTGTTACGCCCAACACTGAACCTAGGTAACACTGAAGTGTAGATTTGTGTGTTGGGCAAGGCATATAAATTGTCTACCTTCAGGATAGAGGTCAGAGAAGTACTGATGCAACTTGAACGGGTGATTCTCTCCATGCTGCATGAATGCTCAACATAACTGTTATCTATATCTGTTTTCTTCTGAAGCTTAAATAAAGATTCTTTTCTTCAATCTGGAACCTGAGTGAGGTTTTCTTCGACTTCACACTTGGCGGGTGTATTGCTGAGGACCCAAACTGGTTTGAACTGGTGGCTGGCTGACAGAATAGGTCATAAATCCCGCCCCCTACATGTTAGCAGATGGCACATGGGCCAAACTAAAAAATCAAAGTACACTTCAAATAGATTTTTCCCAAAGATGTTTTCTGTCATTATAGCTAGTTCTTATCACACTGATGTGATAATTTTTCTTAGAAGTTTGGTTTTAATTAGTTATTTGCTGCTATAAAAAGGGGCTGTGACGTCATGATTGACAGCTGTCAGTCACAGTGAAGTAGTCGTGGAGGCACCTGCAGACTTCTTTTCGGGAATTTCGGGAAATGTATAGGAGGAACATTGAGAGGAGATGTAACTTTAACTTTAGCAGGTGATCGTTAGCAAGCAGCTACTAATTATTGATTACCGATTGAGTCGAGCGGGTGTATGGGTGGGACCTCGATACCGCGGCTCCTTCCCCGATCACTACTGCGCAGACTCTGGCTCCAAATGACGTCACCAGTGCAAGATGACAGCACCTGTATCCGAGATATTTTGGCTTAATTTCTGTACAGAGGAGGAAGTGGAGACGCGTCGTCCATCTTTATACATGGCGCGGACCTGTGCAGTCGCCTCTCTGTTAGCTGCACTAAATTTATGCTCTTTATGTTTATTTTTACAAATATTAATTGTACTCTTTGAGAATAATATTTGACAATGATGGTGTGTGACTACAAGTCACTCATCAGTATAGGGAAATGGTCAACTCACAGCTTTGTGGACTCTCCTCCTGCCGACTCTGCTGCCTGGCCGGTCGAGGTTTTCGAATGTAAACATCGGAGGCAACATCGAGGAAAAGGTGGAGGGGACAAAAACCAGCTATGACCCCTACCACACCTACAAGCAAGACCATCTCTGCTTCCATCTATGAATCCACCTCAACATTGGAGGATTGGACACCGGCTGTGGTCCCAGCCACATGGATCTTCTCTGCCAAGCATCCTGCTAGCCAATGTTCAGGCGTTGGATAATAAACTGGACGACCTCCGTGCCCGCAGCAGCTTCCAACAGGATATCTCCTTTTATTTATTTAGCTTAACAAGGAAATGAATCACTCTTAAAATTACATTCTATGTGAAAGGGCTAAAAATACACTTTGGGTTGCAGATACACTGGTAAAGTGTGAATGAAGCCAACACATATGAGACAGATGAACATATGAAACAGAACAAAATGTCTGAAATGTGTCCTGCATAGACAGGGTGGTAGAGATGAAGCAGAGTGGTGGCTTTTACAGGGAGCCTTATGAAAAAATGTTCACAAACAGGAGCCAGTCATTGATCATTTTTGGCCCTAAAAAACTGATTAAGACATCCTTCATGAGGACCACTTCAGGTCAAGATGTTCACACAAAAAAGTTTGATTTTATATGTACATGTATGTAACCCAAGAAGGTGCATCATAATACAGAGATTATAAACTTTGTCTGCATTTGTGATGCTTATAAGCCTGAAATAAAAAGGCATTAAAAATATATTTTGTGTAGATTGTGGACACAAACTCTCAGAGCACACGATTTAATATTCCAGCTGCAACAACAGAGACTGAGGAATGAGTCTGTTTGGTCAATATAAGTTTGAATAAAAGGTCAGCATGTGATGTATCTAACACTGTTACAGTACCTCTGTAACTTCTCCACCATCTGACCTTCCACTAACCCTGAACATGCCTGTCAAATGGGATGCCTATCAGCAAAAATATGTTTTTTATGTAACATCTTTTAACACTCACTGGCTGCAGTAATGCAGAGTGTGTGTGTGTGTGTGTGTGTGTGTGTGTCTTTGACAGAGACAGAAACAGAGAGGTAGAGTTACTACTCCTCTCCTCTGGTTATGAAAACATAGCGACCGCCAGCACTGTCAGACGCTTGGTCTAGCTAATATTAAATCCCTGAAAAACTCACATTATTCTGTAAGGTCGTTCTTTCTGACTTGGGAATGGAAATGAAACAGTCAATCACATGGGACATAAAATATGTAATGAACGTGAACCTTTTTTATGGCAGATCACCTCTCACATCATTGGGAGCATATTTTCAGTGGGATCTGCCAGGGTCCAGGGGGATGTCCAGGTTCAGGGAGGTTGTCAAATAGTTGACATCTCAATTCACTGTATTAAAGTGCTGTGTGCTTAGTGGAGCATTACAGCTTTCAGTAAGGACAATGTACAAAAGCACACATGCAGAACAAGACAGTGAAGAAATGTATGACACACTAACTCATATTTATTTATGCATTATGAATGGCTGAATTGAAGGTCCAAAAACATGTAGGCCTACCTGACCTGAAAAGAACCAGAGTAGGAAATTGGACCCAATGCCTAAATCTTTGCACATGGTGCATTTTGCAGCTGAACATATCTTCAAACACGAGTATAACTCCAGTGCCTGGATATTGTTTTCATCATCGTAAAGACTGAGATGAAATGCCACAGAGAGGCAGCCTGAATTAGTAGTTATTTATAACAATGTTAAATGGTATAGTATTAAGCCTCATCGGAGACTCTAACCGAGATTGGTGGCTGTGCAAACCATGGACCCATAGAAAGGAGAAGCTGTTGTTGTACTTCAAGCCAGTAGTTAGTTGTGTGTTGATCGGCTGGTTGAATGATAATTCTGTTTTAATGCTGCTTGGGTCTTTGTAACTTTGGCTGCCATTAGTTTTGGTAATAATAACATTGTACTCACCAACCTATTTGGATCGTTTTTATATTGACAATGTTTGTTGCAGTCTGTTTTGAATAGTGTTTCCCTCCCTGCTGCCAATCGCTCTCTAATCTCAGTTTTTAATCTCTGGTTAAAAACTATTGGTTTGTTTGCAACCCATCTGATCGCTCATGTTTCTTGCTCCGTCAGACTTCATTGTAATGATGTCACTGTGTTCCTAGAGCTATTACTTTGGTGAGAACAAGAGACTTGAGTTGTGAAAACACTGTTATACCAATGTTATACATTTTAGCCAAAACCATGAAAGTAAGAAGTTGTAATAACCTGGAATTATCCATTAAATATTGTCGGGTTGTTGGGCTCTGTCAAAACTTACACTTGGGCTAACAGACTCTTAAGAACCATGACAAGTATTGCTGGACTCAAACTTGAGCCAACAGACACTAGAAAATCTGGACCTGTGACCTAGTTCGGCTTTGGTCAAGTTGAGTCCTCAGGTTTTCATGGGGTTAGTTGCCTAAAGACCTCTTTCGCGAGATGAAAAAGACTCTTAACCTCCTTGTTCAGTCCTAATGTATGAGTTAATTGATGAGACTGAAGGTGGCTTTGGTCTACCAATCAAACCCACTCACTACACAATAGTGTCTGTTTAACCAATGCTGAGGTCAGCACCGTGAGAGGAAACCCTGTTCATGCTGGAGAGACAGATTCTTCAATGTTTTTCTAATCAGACAGTTGTGATTCTCCAACCTGAGGTTTTAGAAAAGCGTTTTGCTTCCAGAAAGTAAAGTGTTTTGAAAAAAAGCTGTATCGTGGCTTACAATACTTAGCAACAAAACTTTATCCCCAGGAGACAAAAACTGGACCGCTTGAAGCCTAAAGTGCTTACAGACACCTTAATGTCACAACTGTTACTCATACAAAACGCTGGCCAACATAGTTTGACTGGTCCTCCCAAAGATTGTACTATAAGCCTTCTCTGACCCAATGAGTGGGTAATGAGTCAAACATCAAAGTAAACCTTTCTGCTAAGACCCATATTGTGACATTTATCTGTAAAAGTTCAACAGCTGAAGGTCAAATTGTTAAAGCGTTTGTTTGACGTTTGTCTCTCTGCCAAATGTGGCTAAATACTGCCACCCGTTGGTCCACACAAGTACCGTCAGAGGTTTAACATCTACACTAGTAGGTGATGGTCCATATCTAAATGTTTTTTCAAGGACAGTAATGTTAAATCAAAGTGAAAACCTCCACAGAACACCAGTGGCCTTGTGGCCCAGCTGCTAGCAAATGCAGCAATAACATCCTTTTGTTAAAAATAGCTAAATGCTGCCATCTTGTGGTCTCGTTGAAAAATTACAATGAGCAGGATGATGCTTGTGGCATTTACAAAAATAAATGTAAGATTATCTTTTGATCCACATGTGTTGCGTGAGGGGAACTATAGTTAACAAGATTATTTTCATTCACAATTTCTCACAATTTAACTGATGTTGAGATCCATGATAATTAAAGAAACACTGGGAAGCAACTAATGACAGGGACAGAATACTTTAGAATACTACCCCCATCCCATGTTTACTGTAGTACTGTATGTCAGTTAGTTTGTGATTTGTTTAAGGATACACACCATGAAAGCATAATATCAACCTGAAATTCTAAAGGCGTTAAAGCTAGATTCTGACCTATATAAGACGAGGGTTCAAGCTTGGGTAAAAATGCAGGAGACATCTCAGGCCAGCTACCATTTCAGTTTTTGCTGTGCTTATAAGGTTGCATATTACCAAACATATTTGAAATTAATCAATTTCCCACAAAGTAACTGGCACACAGACAAACTAAGGATCAGTAACCTGCTTTGCCTGGTTGGTAATCCATTGCTTGACTTAAATGCTTTGTCCATAAAATCCCATGGGTCCAGATACCAGTTCCTGAAAAACTGTTATGTTACTGTCACTGACAGAAATAACTTACCATCCACATCAGCTTGCCAAGACTGACTGGTCTGACTAACAGCTTGTAGATTAAGACCGTGGTGGGTACGTCTAACCCTCATCATTAACCTCATCTACTGAAGATTGATGAAAGTTAATACGCTGTGGGAGGGCCCAGCCCTCTGGGACTGTATTTGCTGTTAAGCAGTAGGTGGTATCCAAGCATTCACTTTTGTGGCTAACACTTGACCTGCTGGGTTAATAAGCAGCTGCAAATTATTTTTTGGTGTTTATTTTAAGCTACAGGGAGTAAGTACCACATGAGAGGGGTTTACTGAAGCGGCTAAATTCACATAATGTCGGGTACATTGGCAGTCACACAGAAGCACTAACTGGCAAATACTTTCCTGGAAACGTCAGAACAGCATCTGCTCCAAGTCTGCTTTTCCTCTTTATTACATCAAGCAGAGAGCCCAGAGACGTGACAACAGGTTCATCCCAAATGCTTCACTCGTGAAGAGGTTGCAGAGTGTTTTGCTGAGGGACAGTTTACAGTGATGGGAGGCATCACTGAAATGGATGGTCAGGTCAGAGTTCACTGATCTTTAATCAAAGGCACAAATGCCCACAGATGTTGCTTCAAGAAGCTCAAAGTGGAAACAAGAAATTGCATTTACTTTAACTTCTGCAACCAAAAAAATCTTATTTTGTACTTACAGTTGTGCACCCACAAGGGAATAGCATTGAAGGAAAAATCCAACTCAAACAGAATGTGCATTATGCTATTCTACTGATTTTGGACAGTAGAGCCAATAGGTACAAGCAGTCCTCCTTAGCGCAAAATTAGAGCTACAAGACTTGAAAAGGTGATGTCAACAGGTGACACAATGTGTTTGTCTTTGAGATATTACTGCACTTGTACAGAAATGCTTGTAAGATTCAACATTAGAACCGGCCTGTGCATTACTATAGAAATGTATGTGAATTCTGAATTGATGCATTTAACTCTAAGTAAATTAACAGAAAAAATAAAGCCACGGCTGCAGGCCCTTATTGACCCTTGGTCTCTCTACTCTTGGTACATTGTGTATGTACCTGTCACCTTTAAAGCTGCATTAATTGATTTCTTTTGGCCACTTGGGGGCAGCAGAACAAGTTGAAAACACAACACTGACATAGTATGACCTCATAGAGTTGTTATGGCAAATGTCTAACAAGCAAACAAGCGCTTATTTACACATCCAGCAGACACAGAGCAACATTAGCATTCATTTGGAGTCGTGTGTCTGGCCACCTGACAAATGTAAGTCCAATATTCACTTCCCTTTTATCTTTGTTTTGGTCTCCACCAACTCCTGAGAAAAAAAACTACAACACCACAAAGATGTTGTATCACCTGTGGACAGGTGTTGGAAATGAATGTATCGCTATAAACACTCAACACAGTGCATCTGGACCTTGTGCACAAATGTTACAACTCTAATGCCACTGTGATGTCCACATCAAAAAAACAAAAAACAAACAAACAAAAAAAAGTAAAGGTACAGTTACTGGGATGTGACCAATTGTGTTGGAAGAACTGACAAAAATGCTACTTTGTTGGGGCATCAACTAATGTTGATGCTGGAAAATGGGAGAGTGGACTGGGTGGTGCTCACCTAGGGATTTAGATAGATGTCAAACAGGTTCACTGCATTCATCTGCTGGTTCCCCCAAAACTCTGGTTTGTCAGTACTGTGGGGCTACACCAATTACTGACTGATATTTAAGCCCTTCAGCAGGAAAGCCCTCATTTAGAGTTATTACAAAACTGTATTTAAGCTATTATTTTGATATCATTTAAATTACCCACCTCTGCTGCTCTGTAGAGCCTTTTAGCATCTTTTACGCTGATACATCTGCAATAAGCTAATATCGGCTGATATATCTAGCTCACACAGCTGGATATTTCCCTCAAAAATTGAATTTCCCTTAGAGGGATTAATAAAGTGTCTTCTCCTTCTTCAGTAGTTCTCTGATTATGTCATCAGCATCCCTGAAAGGAAGCAAAAAATTTGAGTGTGCCATATAAACATGTTAACATGTATTATTCCATAGAAGTGCCCAAAATTTATCTGGAAAAGTCAGAATTTCTAAGTTGTAATCTTGCATGATCAAAGCACACTGCATGAGTCACTGATTGCAGATGTCCAGTCTAGGGTGTAGGCTTTTCATTTTGTGTGATTCACTGGGTTAGCGGGGCAGCAGTAGCTGCATGGACCACAGTATGGAGTGTGTTGTCCACCTCCACCATTGCCAAGGTGCCCTGGAGCTACTAATGCATGTCTATAGGCCCTGTGTGTGTGTGTGTGTGTATTTCGGGGCCTATGTGTGTGTAATGAATAATAAAACAACAGAGTGGGATTAATAAAGTACTCTCCAATAATGTACTTTCTAACAAATAGACACGGATAGAAAAAAATAAACCAAAATATTTCAGGCACGAGGGTTAACATTGTCCATCACTCCACAGCACGCCACTCTCTTTTCTTCTTCCTCTGCTCATATTTCTCTGGTTTCTGTCTCAGGCCGGCTCATATTATGTAAGACCTGCCCTCTTGAGATTGACAACTAAAGAAAATAACAAATGCTTGCTTGCTGTGGAGTTCGTTCAGTCAATCGATCAATCAATCTAACTGAACAAACAAAACAAATGAAACTATATTATTTACTAAAATATGTGTCATATCCAGTCAGAATATACAGTAACTATGATACTCTCAAAGCAATCACGTATGTTGTCCTTTGTTTGAGGAAAGCACTCAGGAAGTTAATAGACATACCCTCTAATACTGTTACTATACTGTATATGCTGTCAGGATTTGGTTTCAGAAGTGTGGGGACACGATGAAGTTAGGTTCTTCAACCCCCCAAAACATCCAAAACAAATAAACAATAAAAAAAGGTCAGTGCTATTTCCTGTATTTATACATGTATACAGTCATATAAATCTAGTAATACAGAGAGAATGTAACAAAAAATAATAATCATAATTGAAATTGCTGCGTTACTGCTACATTATTAGTTTCCATGGCAGAGACCTCATACTTCCATAGACAGTCAGACTGTTCACACTGTTTAGAGAGATTTTAGTCAGTAAATGAAACTGGAACTGAAAAAGTGAGCAGTTTCTCAAGCTATAAAAACACTGAAATAAAATTAGTTAACTCTGCCACTAGAGAAACAAAATACAAATTTGATGTTGTAGGAAAACCATTTCCTGATACTTTATAATGACTGACTGAGTGTCCTCAGATTTCTGACAGCAGCTTTACCTAGAGTAAATAATAGCTTAGTTGGAGGATGATGCTCGTCAGTGCTGAAGTGAAATTTCACAGATTTCAAATAAAGTTCTGTTAAACTGTGATGAAGTTCATGATATCAGTAGCTCATATAGCTGATAGAGCGACAACCCACACAGCTCAATATGGTTAATTTAGCCCCTCTTCAGTATCATTACTACCAGCTTGGCACATCCTGCAGCTGGTCTGTCCACTACCCCATACTTAAAGACTAGAGGCCTACATTCTTTTGAGTCGGATTTTTTTTACCTCAGATTTTTTTTTTTACCTTTGGGCAGAGCCAGGCAAAGTGCTTCCCTGTTTCCAGTCTATGCTAAGCTAATTTAGCCACCAGCTGATGGGTAGCTTCATGCTTAGCGTACAGACCTGTGAGTGATATCAATCTAACTCTTGGCAAGAAAGCAAATAAGTGTATTTCCCAAAATGTCAAACTCCCTTTAACAAATACTGTTCTGTAATCTCACAGTTTCATGCACATTTTATTGTAACATGTTGGTGAAGCCTGGAATCAAAGTTGGGAACTGCCTCTTGCATTACTCACATTTTGACTGCTGTGCTACAATGTTAAATACCAGAATTAGAGTTTGAGTTATTATTTGTTTGTGAAAATTAAAAAATAATAAATCAAGCAATTACTTAATCCTCCTATTTAAGTATTGGATATCTGTAGTAAGAACAGTTTCAAAAGTGTTGTTAATGCAGTAAACGTTAGTCATAGCAAACTTACGGTTCATTTGAGACTGTTTCAGATTCAGCACTGAGCAGTTCTCTGGTGTCATTTTAAAGCAGCAGTGAAGATAGGGATGTGGATCGATCTATCTGTCTGTCTGGGTTTGTGTAAAACCAGGGAAGCGAGTCGTGTTTTCCTGCTTCCTCAACATTCCCATCCCGGAAGTTTTTGATTGATCTGGAGCGCTGTCGGATCGGAAGCTCAGCGTGCAGATGGGAATGAGAGGCACCTCGTCACGGCCTGTCAATCATAACCACCACCCACACACACACACGTACACAGACACACACACACTCTGAGCAGCTTACATACTTCATAGACTTGCGTTTCCCTATGGGAGAATAACCACAAGAATATTTAGTTCCCCCACATTACCGACCACACACTTCCACGCACACACACTCACACACACATACAGGAAATCTCAGTCTTTTGGCCTCTCTTTTCCCCGCCCTCCTTGTCTCTCTCTTCTCTTGTGGTAAATCTCGGAGGCTTTTGACAGGAACACAAGTAGTTTTTTTTTTTCCATCACCGTCCTCCTGATCACGCTTGAAAACATGACTGCATGCTGATGTAAGATGTCTCCAGCTAACCAAACAGCGATGGAAAAGCTATGACCATGTCTTAGACTATAAAAAAGACACATCTGACAGGAATTTTAACTTCAGTCCTCTTAGGCTCAAACTATTCAAAAGTAACTAGTACTATCAGGTTCTCACAGTCAGGAGGTAACTGATGATGAATTCTGTTGAAGTGAATGACATCAATTACAAGATCCACATATTTAATTACTGGTCTGACTGAGGTTATATTGAAATTCATTAATATTTGTACAAACAAATCAGTCCCATTTTCATCAATATATGCACAACCACCTCAACCTGTGCTTGGTTTGGTGATCTCCAGGCCAAAAGATGTCTAGACATCTTTATTAAAACTGGACTAAAATTTGTTGAAAAGTGTTTTCACGGGCCTGGCTTACATATAACCATTTGAATAATATTTCATGTTCATTTCATGTAGTTACAGTACGAACTGCTTCTCACTAAAATATATGCATATAAACACTGTTGAAACAAACATCTTAACCATATTTATCCTGGTTTTAACATAGATGTCTAAGCCTCTTTTGATCTGCAAGTCACCAAATCAGCAGTGACTTGGTATTAAACACATATATGCATAACATGTATACTCCCTGATATATACTCTGACTTAGTTGTAGCACTTAACGTCATTCAAAATCCCATTGGAACAGAGCCTTTCTCAACAGTATATCATGTGGTTCACTCTATATGTTTAGATAAGGACGGTAGTTGTAAAAAACGTCTAATATCATTGTTTATTCAATATTTATGTATTTTAGCGGCCTCTAACATACAGCATTTCTCATGACAAGTCCATGGGCAAGTGGAGGGGCTGCTGTTAGCTCAGACATGTATGAAATAACAGCAGGTCAGAAAGGACCAAACGGTCTAGAAGTTTTTAGACAGCAGAGATTACACCTTGAAAACTGGAAAAATTACTGAAGAAGAGTTGGTGAATTTATGGATATGGACAAAACCAAGTTACGATGACGTGAGCACTGGGCACACTTTTAGTTTTGTCATGGGAGCTGTAGTTTTTCTGTGCTAACAAAGTAATTGTTGTTAAAATTTGTTAAAATCACGAGGGTTTCAACTTCTTATGAAACTTTCAACCAGAGATGGCAGTCAAACACTGCTTCATGCCTGGTGCTTATTTTTTTTAAGGTTATTTTTTAAGGTTAATCCAACCTTAAGAAAACCTTCTGTTTTCTTTTATCTTCCTGGTTTGATCATGTTAATTCAGAGCTGGAATTTTCCCTCCAGTAGTTTACAACATGATAGTTTTGGCTGAAATTCCAGATCCAGATCACCACTAAAATCCCATCAACTGATCTCTGGTCTACAGATTTCAGCCAAATCCAATCAGAGTCCTCACTGGCCTCAGTGTGATCACAGTGATTGCTACTGACCTCACACTGACAGAAGAAAGAAACACAGGGAAGGAGTAAGGCCACTATTGCACGGCCTCTCTTCTCCTCTCATTTCTTCACAGTGTCGTCTTCTGCTCTTTGCTCTCACTTTTCATTTCCTCTCATCTTCCTCCCTCTCCTGTTCTCCCTGACTCTCTCATTTCCTTTCCTCCTCTCATCTGCTCTTCTTTCTCTCTTCTCCACACCTCTCATCTGTCTCTCCTCATCAGTTTTTTTTTCTCCTGCATATATATCAGTCTCAAGGGTGTGATTCCCTCACACGCTAACACACACACAAGCACAAAAACAAGCTGGTGATTGACTGATTTGGACAGGCTTACATTATTAACACTCACATATCAGTATGTTGTTGTTATGTACAGCACTTACATGTTGTGGGGAATTATGAACTCTGCAGCCTGCAGGGGTCACTAGTGAAGCTTTAGCACCTTGTCAAAGTTTAGAGACCTTGTTAATAAAAATAATAATAATAATAATGATATGTAAACCTATGTTAAAGCTCAGTAAAATTAGGTCAGGTTCAAACTTCCCCTTCCTTTCAAACTGCCCCTTTAAGCTTTTTCTCTAGACAAAATTAAATCAAGCTGCATCATATCCATCATATTAAAGATCTGCCAACACTAACTGAACTTGGTCAGAGTTTTAATGACAGGACAATAACAGCCATATTTATCAGTCAAACACTGACACCACCACATGAATAAAAAAGCCTCCCACTATGTTGTTGTAAGGCAGGCAGTAAAGCAGTCAGCCAGCTAGTCTATGTTTAGCAGGAGCAGCTGCTAATTGACTGTGTGTTGGTTGGTCTGGAGAGAGAAGATGACACTTCTGAAGGTATGGAAGAATCCCCAGAGCATCCTCTCCTTGTTGGTTCTCTTCTCACTCTTTGTAACACATAGACACAGACACACACACACACACACACAAAATGTTCTTCTTTCTTTAAATATATGGCACTGAAATGCCACAGCTAAAACTAATGCTTTGAGTGAAGACACGTTCAATGTGAGTGTGAATAAATCGGAGTGTGTGTGTGCAAGAAGAAATGACAGCTCATTTAGTGGGATGAAGCAGAGATGGAGAGATGGAGACAGAACAAATAAATGTCTGGACGGTTATTATCCAGCCCTGCTGCCTCTGTCGCTGCTAACTCTACGCCAGAAAATAATCAAGAAACTGGGAAATACTTGACAAAATGGAAATCCTGGAAGCATCCTGTCCTCTCAGGGTTCTGGTAGCGTTGTTGAGGGGTTTGTGTGTCTATGTGTTATATATTGATATTTGCGTAGAAATGGAAGTATCTGATGGTGGTGCGACATGAAAGGTTGGAGAGTCACGTCAGAATTCATCCTTTGAGGACCATGAGTATCCATTGCTAATGTCATGGAAATCCAGCCAGCTTTTGAGCTTGTTTTTGTGTGTTGGTTGAGCATTCCAGTCCTTACTCTAAGGGCTCAGTCACACCGCTAAATTTCAGACTGAAATCAATAAATTTGTGGATTCACTCATGGAGGCGAAGTAAATCAGTGTAAATCTTTTGTGGAGAGTTCAACTTTGGTAAACTTTGACATGCAACTTTGTACCATTGAAACTAGGCTTGGACGGTATCAAAGTATTACTGTATACCAGGGTATTTAGAAATCCTGAAGGTATGATTTTCAATACCATCAAAAATACAGACTCTCTATTCTATTCTATTAAAGTGATATGGAAATGATGTATTTAGGTGATGTAGTGCACAGCACGCGCCATCAGTCTTCCACCGCCACCCACACATCATCTCCATTCAGCACACTGATGTGTCGGTATCTGCCGCAGCAACAAGTGTCATCGTGTGCTCCAGCACGGTATGCTGAATCTATGGAAGAAGGAAACTCAGTGTCTGAAATGAACTTTTTCACATATTTTTTACTGGCCAAAATAATACACCGACTGGCTGCAAGTGATTTAGTGGAGTAGCTAATGACGCGAAATTAGGAGCGCTCGAGACGATCAGTTTTTTTGCTGCACTGTACGTGTGTAAAAACGCATATGGTTGTGTGTGTGTGTGTGTGTGCGTGTGTCAAACTCCAACACAGACAGCAGAGGACAGAAGCAGAGCGCCCGTAAATGACACCAAAATGCGGTAGAGAATCTCAGCATAGCTTTTTATTACATGACCATTTTGGTGCGAACATTTACCCACCAGTGTGGCGGATAGTCTTCTGAGATTTACTCGCTAAATGGAAAATCTACCCAAATTTGGCGCTTGGCTGGTCCTCTTATCCTATTCACTATTCTATGGGCCATAAGTATTTAAACCCAGCAAGACTTGTCTAGTAGGCTAATTGCATATCAGACACACAGCATTGTAGGCTAGACAATGTCATACATGCTACAATGACTTCTGTCACCAGCAGCCCAGCTTTTATGTTTGTTTGTTTTTTTACACAAATACCGTCATATACCGTATACCACAGTGAAATGTCAGGAAGGTATGAACCGCCCAAGCCTAATTAAAACAGAGAGTCCAAAATAGAGGAAGGTATCATATTAGCTGTATTAAACCATTTTCTTCTGCATTGTACAGACCACAGCACAGGCACATTAGTGTTCCCGCTCAGCCCATAGACTTCACCTTGGGATGTTGTCACAGACTTCACTTTAAAATAGCTTTTGTAGACTCTGGGAAAGAGAAAATAAAAAACATTTATGGTTTAGAAATGTATAACACATAGAGCAATAATTTAGCTTGTTTGTAAATCAAACAATGAAAAACAGCCCAAGACCAAAAGTACACAAAAGTATGTGGACCATATACTGTACTGTATTTACATTGCCAAGCTTACAGCACCTCCAACTTTTGCAAGAATGTGCAAGTGAGTTCTGCTGTACCACTTTCTGGCACTAACATGGAAAACAATTAGCCTTGCATGATTCTTATAGGCTAGATTTTAATAAATGCCTTGTACAGTAGCAACTTCCTATGTCCTGGAGCCTTTCCTCACATGTATACTGTGCACTCTACTTACATGACTATAACATAATGTGGTCACTCTACTACTATTTTTTTCATTCAACAGCCTATTTTTGAGTTTCTATACACAGCGTGTCACAAGTAAGAGTGCAGGAGTCTCTATTTCGTATAATATTTATAATATAACTTTCATTTTGTTTATCCCCTTCTCCACCCTCGTGTAGCAAGTAAAACTAGCCCGTAATGTTTAATTTCAACCTAGTCTTTCTTCAGTCCTGCTGAGCAGTCCTCTTCTCTTCTTGAAATCCTAACCTTCTTCAATTTCCAAACAATCCTTCTGTTTTGCTCTGACCTGAGGACTGAATGGACAGATCGATGGACCGACTTAGCCGTTGAGGTCTACTGGCAAGACAAAAATTGACAGTCTAAATGTTTAGGTTTTTTTTAGGTTTTAGTCTCTGTGCCTGTTTGGGTGTAGGGTGGTGTGACCTGACTGTGAGGGACTGAGCTGCCAGGCATGAGGAGTGGATTTTCAAAAAGAGGGTTTTATTTACCCAAAAATTGGAGCAAAAATGTACAAAATATGTAATAAAGTTCTGGGCCCAAGCTCAACTCAACCAAACTTAAAAGCACTCCATGGAGTTTTTAATTGATTATGAAACAGTCCCAGTTTAATACCGATGCCTCTATATGACCTGCATAAGCAAACGAGACCAACAGCGAGAAGACTGGCTATTTCTATTAGTTTCTAGTAGTTATTCTTATTGTCTGCCACAAGGTTGGATTTTTCCACGAAGTCAGATGAAACGGCGCTGGGGTTTGTTCTGGCTGAATTCGAGTTGCTTCAGCCGCTAACTGAAGGTCCGTCTCCGGAGCTGCCGACTGCTCTTCGGAGCTGCTGACTGCTCTCCTCCCAGTGAAGTAGTCTCCTTGCAACGGGGAGTGAAGCGGAGGGAACATGTAACCTAACGTTAGGAGGGGCTTTGGAGGTGAGCTGGAACGCAGCAGTGTGGGAGGGGCAGGGATCTGGAATTTGTACTCGTTCAAATTTTCAAGCTAAGTCCACTCTCTTCTCAATCCTACCGACTGCAGTTTTAACTAAAGACTAAAGTGTGACTGTACAGAAGATAACGAAGTGTGTGCACTGCAAATAGAAATTAATGCACTGCCAATAATGCTAGATAAACTGAGTATGATGTATGAAACAAAACTATGTCATCATTCATCTGTTTGTTGATGTGTGTGCAACTTGAATGTAATGTTGTCAAAAGGTCAAACTAAATGAGTAAATGAAGTATTAAGTGTAAACTATAAAGAAAACTAAGGTGAGTGCAGGAGGGTTACTGACATTCAAATAAGCTGTGTGGCAGCCAGTGCGGCCATCACACTGACACTGCAAACAGCATCTTGTACAGGTGGAAGTAATGTATAAGGAGAGAGAAACTACCAAGACATTTTGTTACAGTATCTATAGTAAAACAAATCAAATTTCCCAAAGACGTTCAGAAAGTTCCCTCTTGACACATAGCAAGCTTTCCCTGAAACTACAACTCCAGCTAAGTCTAGAGTTTCATGCCATGAACTGAAAACAGTCAGTCTGATGTTTAGCAGGATTTACACAAGCCCTACACACATTTAATGAATGAATTCATTTATCGCCTCCTTTTCCGACTATTCTGTTTCATTACAGACAAAATAAAATTAATTCATTCAGAAAATTACCTTCACAAACTTTATTGTACAAGTTGAGCAACTACAAACCATTTAACAATTATGGAGATGAACAATAATGGAACGGTTTTACAGCATGTTTTAGTGTTTCCTTCACTAGGTTTAAACATCTATTTAAAAACAGTCTTAATGTATTTTGTGTTCTCTTTCTATCTCTGTCTCCATGGATTGTAGTAGTGGATATAATAAAACATAAAAATAAAACAAATACATTAACACAACTTAATAGGTCATAGTTGTTTAGTTGTTCATCACAGTTTCAGCTGCGTTTCAAAACATCAATGAGCTGGGAGGAAGCTCTGAAAAATTTAAAAAATATTTAAAGAGGCACTGCAGTTATTTATATTTTATATTGCACTGTGATTACGTTGGGGAAACAGAAGAAAGAAAAGGAACAAGAAGAAAGAACACCTTGGTTATCTTGACTTCTAGTCTTGTAAGGAGCAATCTACCTTTTTCCAGCATAGTACCCTGGCTTCAGACTGACTCTCATCCCGACTGCTTCACACTCCACTGCAAACCACCCCAATGCGTGCTTAAGATCACTGTCTGGTGAAGCCAACAGAACCACATCATCTGCAAAGAGCAGAGAAGCAATTCTGAGGTACTCAAACTGGACACTCTCCTTCCCCCAGCTGCGCATTGAGATCCTATCCATGAAAATCATAAACAGAATTGGTGACAAGGAACAGCCCTAGCAGATACCAACACCCACTGAAATGGGTTTGACTTTCTACAGAGAATACGGACATAGCTCTCACTTTGGGTTATATAAGGACCAGATGGCTGCTAGCACCGGCCCGACTCCCACTGTGTAACTTGGAAAAAAATGAACATGTTAGGAGAGTACATTCACTCACTTTTCATCCTCATACTTAAAATCAGTTTCCTTTTTGAACATAATAATGAACCTCAAGCTAAGACCCTGAATGGCCTTAGCTCTGCTGGGTCTCTGCACAGCACTGCAGACAACAGTAGTGTTGGTATATTTCCATGTGTCATCGTCAGCTCCCCAGATAACAGACTAAACTTGGTCAGCTTTACTCTCAGACTGAGGAAGTTCAGAAGCATGATTGATTCTCTGTCACTGCAGAAAACTTCAAAAAGAGCTTCAAATGGCTTGCAGTTAACTGGCTTTCTGCTTCCAGGCTGCTTCTTTTTTCAGCCTTTTAAAATCTTATTAGACATCACATCAGAGACTCCGGACTTATTCAGCTGTGTCACTCCCGCTAGGATAGCCACTTATCCTGTCAACCCCCCCTACCCACTGGACATGGCAGGACCCTTATTAACAGGCAAAGCTCCAGTGGGTCGTACCAAAAACCCATGG
>NTHP01000070.1:1315222-1345991 GCA_003416845.1 Oplegnathus fasciatus | reverse complement strand
GGGGGGGGGGTCATCAACACTGTGCTGCTGCGCTGCTGAGTGACAGCTAAACGGCTTAAAATGTCACTTTGAATAAGAAGCAGGCCACACACAAGGACTCACACATAGTGCATACAGGGATTCACACACACAAATGCATACACACACACACACACACACACACACACACACACACACACTCAAATGCATACATATCAGATAGTAGTGTTTTTTCTTTGGGTTTTTTCAGTGGATGACATTTGTGTTTCTGTAGGGGGCGCTCTTTTCTTTTTTCAGCCCTGGAGTTCCTCATTTATTCATTCATTCACGAACAAACCAAACAGTGAGGGTAAAACAACTGAAGCATTAATATAAGACAGTAGAGAAGAGGAGGAGAAGATTGTCTTTACAGGGGCTTTACAGTTTGTACAGCATACAACAGCCTCTGTCCTTAGACCCTTGAATGGGATAAGGAAAAACTCCCCCCCCCCAAAAAAACCTTTAACAGGGAAAAAAATGGAAGAAACATCATGAAGAGCAACAGAGGAGCAGAGGTGTAGTGCTATTTGTTTAAGTACCGGAGTGCACCTATGACACGCAACGCACGATTAAGTTGTGGCTCGTTTCGAAGGTTATGTAACCAGTGTTCCTACGGTGGCAAGTTTACATACATTAGTCAACTGTAACTGACCANGTGAATAGTTTCATATTGAGAACATAAAGCGTCAGTCAACCAGACATCTAGCTAAGTCGTATTAGGTGATACCATGTATGTAGTAGGTTATAATTAGTGAAGCACTACAATATATACTACTATACTACACTACTGCAATATAGGCGGATGAATACATGTGGTTTGTGTTTTGAATGAAAGAAACTCTTAGAGATGTCAATACTTTCATCACCACAGGGGACAAGAAATTAAAGCTGAAAATGCAGCCGGTGTCAAGAAATGTAACAGCCACCTCACTAATGGTTAAAACTATAAACCAGCACAAAAATGACAATTACCAACATAAACCACCATATTCTGAACAGACACATTACAAATGCTAACAAAAAGTAACATTTGCATTTTGGAACAGAAAACAGAAAACTTAACAAACAACTCAGTCCAGCACTAGGAATGATGGGAAATGTGGGCCGTCGCTACGATATTTACCTCTTTCTTCAATCAGCAGGCTACAGTTTATGGATGGCTGAGAACAGGTTAATACTGCCATCTAGAGGATTATGTCCATGTTGTCCCAATGTTATCAGTCAACTGACTTTATAATACGGCCAGATTGCGAGCCAATAATTAATGTTACGTTATCGTCATCAATGCTAGTTAGCTAGCGAGCATTAGTAGAAGCCAACCCGTTAGCTAGCCTGAGGTGGGCGTGAGCCTGGTGCCAAGTAAGTTTTTATAGTTGTTTAACTGCATCATCGTAAACTTTGACCTTTTCAGCTGTTCCAAAAAATGAAAGGATGTTTTGCTGCATTTTCATATGTACTACTTTACTTCACTGTGCTGCACAAAGGCTACAGGCAGCGACTGTCAACTTTTAAGTTGTAATGTTTTCTTGCATGTTAATCAATGAGTTTTTATCAGAATTCAGGGGGAACTATGAGCTCTTTAAGATATGATGGTGCCTGACCATTAAGGGCTTTGTAGGTGAGGTTTAAATTCTATTCTAGATTTTACAGGCAGCCAGTGCAGAGAAGCATATACGGGAGAAATATGATCTCTCTTCCTAGTTCTTGTCAGTACACGTGCCGAGTCTTTAGGGACGTATTGGGGCAGCCTGATAATAAGGAATTGCAACAATTCAGCATAGAAGTAACAAATGCATCGAGTAGTTTTTCTGCATCTTTTTGAGACAGGATGTGTCTGATTTTTGCAATGTTACATATGATGACATATGATACATAAGATGACTCCAAGATTCCTTACGGTGGTGCAGGAGGCCAGCGCAATGCCATCTGGAGTAACTATATCTTTAAATAATGTGTCTCGGAGATTGACTGATTGACTGAGTTAGCTAACTGATTAACTGAGCACAGAACCTTGTGGAACTCCGTGACTAACTTTGGCAGGCATGGAGGATTCATCGTTAACATGTACAAACTGAGATTGATCTGATAAATAAGACTTAAACCAGCTTAGTGCAGTTCCTTTAATGCCAATTAAATGTTCAAGTCTCTGTAACAAGATGTGATGGTCAATGGTGTCGAATGCAGCACTAAGATCTAACAAGACAAGTACAGAGACAGGTCCATTGTCTGATGCAATTAGGAGGTCATTTGTAACTTTCACCAATGCTGTCTCTGTNAAAACTTCTTTAAGCAGTTGGAATGGGGTCTAAGAGGCAGGTTGATGGTTGAGATGAAGAGATTGTTGAAGTTAGTTGGTGAAGGTCGATGGGAGAGAAGCAGTCCAAATATATATCAGGTTTTACCGCTGTTTCTAAGGTCCCTGGGTTAGAAGATATATCGGCCCCGATTGAGGGCAGGAGGTGATGGATTTTGTCTCTAATATTTAGAATTTTCTCATTAAAGAAGCTCATAAAGCAGTTACTACTGAGAGCTAAAGGAATACATGGCTCAATAGAGCTATGACTCTNCTCTGTCAGCCTGGCTACAGTGCTGAAAAGAAACCTGGGGTTGTTCTTATTTTCCTCTATTAATGATGAGTAATAGGCTGCTCTGGCATTACGGAGAGCCTTCCTATACGTTCTAAGACTATCTTGCCAGACTAAACAAGCCTCTTCCAGTTT
Organism: Oplegnathus fasciatus; assembly: GCA_003416845.1. Taxonomy (NCBI): domain Eukaryota; kingdom Metazoa; phylum Chordata; class Actinopteri; order Centrarchiformes; family Oplegnathidae; genus Oplegnathus; species Oplegnathus fasciatus. The sequence continues at coordinate 1,343,253 of NTHP01000070.1, read as the reverse complement.
GGTGGAATGCCATTTACTCTCAAGTTTTCGTGATGTTTGCTTTAATTTGCGGGTTTGGGGTTATACCATGGAGCTAACCTCAAGATGACACTGATGAGAGCAGTGAGAGTGACCCAAAAGAGTAACATAGAACTGAGGGGTACCTGCTGAGTCAGGTGTTTCACATTACATGTTACACATTACACATTCATTTAATCCATTGTGAATATAAATATATTGATTAGAGCAGCTTTAAGGTTGTATTTAAAAGGTTCAGTTTTCTTGTGCCTTCAAGAGCGACTCAGCCTCTCGGGATATTATATGACATGTATTGCAGGTAATGTGGTGATTAATTACATAACTAGTGATAAGTGGTCAAATAAAGTTAAACTGAGAACTAAAATGAGAACAGATGAAGCAGGAAATTGTGGTCTCACTGACATCTAACATAGCATATATGCATAAATCGTTGGTTTGAAGAAAAGAATGTTGGTGTAAACAACGCTGACATGGTAATTACCATATGTAAGTAGGAAGAAGGAGATTTTAAGGTGAGAAAAAATTACAGTTATGAATTAGGAGGAAAACTGTATTTTTGTGACGTTACTAACAAACATGTGTCACTTACAGTGAGCCCCCCTGCATGCTGTTTTTTTTCAGTAGGATTGTGTTGGGATCACGACAGACTGGTCAGTGATATTTTCATATCATAATCGATTTAATGAAAGATGTCAAAAAAAACTGCACCATTTGCATTTGCCAAGTTGTATTATGTTAATTTGATATTTGAAATAAAAAAACAAGGCAGCATATAGAAACCAAGACTGAAAACCTAACCAGCGGACAGAAAAGTTCTCCTAATTGGACAATCATCCTTTTATCATTGGAGGTCATATCATATTTGTACTTTTTATGTCATGTATTTAATAGCAGCAATTCTGTGAGTAGGTAATAAGGTCAATATTAATTACATTCTCATTTCTCTTCGTCCTTGAGGCATTAACTGAACCTCTGTTAATTTGAAGCCTTGTGTTTGTGTGTATGTGTGTGGTGTGGGAGAGTGCATTCTGTGTTTACATGTGTTCATCAGGGCTGTGCTTATAATAATAGTGTGTTTATCATTTTCCCTGTGTCTGTAGAGCAGCTCTCAGTATTTTCTCCCTGTGTCGATTGGAAAGCCTTGCCTGCAGTAAGCCCCAGGGCTGTATCTAGAAAACATTGGTTAAGCCTCTACAGAGACCCAGCTATGGAAATATTAGCCTCTAAAAGACAGACTAATGCCAGTTTCTACTCAACCATAAAACAATAGTCGGCCTGTGTCATTATCTTCACAGCTGGTTTCTTTCTTTGTAAGATTTCTTTGATTTGACACTTATGATACGAGTTTTGTTGAGTTAAAATGCTGAGGTGACCCTGATGCTGTAGGAAATGCATTACTGAGGCAAGCTTTGACTGCTTGCTGGGTTTCATGGTTGTTCATAATATATTTTATGTATTTACTAGGCTATCCTTCATTAGTTTGTTTTTTTTAATATCAAGTAAGGTTGCGTTAAAGTCTGCATATCTGTATATCATAATTATGACTTTACAAAGTGTTGCAATGTGTCATGTTATCCTTCTCTTTCAGCTGATAAAATTTTGCATTTTCTGTATCAATTTATTATACAACTGTAGGGGGAAACTGTTAGTTGTCTTCCAACATCTCCAAAGCTGACTTATTTACATGTTGAGTCTTAGCTAGAAAGGTTGTGGCTAGCCATGGCTACACCTCTAATTATCATTTAATCCAATCAGAAGATTCCAGTTTTTCCATGCTTTGTGAATCCCTCTCGAAAAAGTGCTACAATGGCTCAGTGCCGTCAGTGATTGTTGGTCAGAAAATTATCTGTGTGCATCTGGACACTTGCTACAGTAAACTGACTTTGCTGCCATAATACACGCACACACAAGCTTGATTGCCTGCCTCACCTCTTGGGTAAGGTCTTACCATTCAAAACAAGTTTGATTGATGCCTTTTGGACCAATTATTTGAGATAAATCATTAAAAAACTACCAAGAGACAAGGTTTCATTTACCAAATGTCTTTGAATAAAGTATACTGTAATTGTTATTTCAAAACACTATCATGTAGTTATTCTCCATTCTCCTTACACAATGTGGGCATCTGGTTAATTTCAATTGATAGCACAGTCCATACAAGCTAGCCACTAGTTACGTAGCAAGGTAGCGGCCATAGCTACACTCTATTGTTTTGAGGGTGGCCAGCTATAGTTACAGTCTATTGTCTTGAGTGTGGCTGACGAGTGTACACATTTGATTAGTATGGCATGAAATAATCCTGCATTTTTGAGTTGCTACTGCATATGTATTACCAATGTTATCAATGCTGACTACTGCTCTTCACATAGTTAAAATATGTTACTATTATGTGTTTCAGTGTGAAGGATCTAGTGAAAATGTGGTGTTGCGGCTGGAGTGCATCGCTGCTGGTCCCCCTGCTGAACAAGTACCTCTCTGTTCAGAATGCAGCGCTCCTCTGCCTGGTGTGCCCTCGGCATCCCCAGAGACTGCAGCATTCTCTACTTCCTCGTCATCTAATAATCCCACAGCACCATCATCCCCGTCACCAACCTCTTTGGTGACTCCTACAAGGTCACGAAAGAGGAAGGAGCACCAACACATGCAGAGGAGGCAATACTGGACAGACTAAAAAGACTAGACAGAGACAAAGAGGAAGACAATGAAGTTGTGGTCGGATGGCAGTGGGGATGCTGATGAAGCATCCAGAACACAAAAGGATGCCAAATTTGAAATCCTCCACATGCTTTACCACAGAAAGAATGCTGCCAAAAGGAAGCATCCTAGATTTGCTTTTTTTTCAGGGGGGAAGCAAACTAGATTTTGCTGTTTTATACTGTTGTTGTTGTTGTTGTTGTTGTTGCTGTTAAACTACTGTTAATTTACTGTTGTTATTATTGTAACTATACTATATATCTATCTATAAGACTATATCCTATATCTATATATATCCAGTGTTGGGCAAGTTACTTTCAAATGTAATATACACATATACACATGATACATATTACTAGTTACTTTATTTTGAAAGTAATAAGTTACTTTACAATATTACTGTCTGTATGGAGTAATGCGTTACTGATTAGACTACTTTTGTGTTACTTTCACCAAAATAATCGCAGAAGTATGACAAGGCATTATAAATGGAAGAGGGTAATGTTGTTTCATAGCAGGTAATCAAAGCACAAGGGCTCAAGTTTATTGAAGTTCATTACAACTCTAGTGGTGGGCGATATTGTATAGCCTAATGGAGGCTCTCCTCCGGAGTGCAGATCTGGCCCATTCATGCATTCACATGCAGTGGGTACCGCTTTGTATAAAGTTTATTATTCAACGCCTGTATAGAAGATACAGGTGGCCAGACCGCAGCCGGTGTTTAATCCCTTCACATCCACCTCTGTGTTTCCTCCCAAATAAGAAGCAAATAGCCTTCGGGGGATATTTTTTCTGGTGGTAATGTGTTACTTGACATAGTAAATGATATTATATTACTGAAATCCTATTAGTAAAGCGTTATATCACTCTTTATTGGTAAAAGTAATATATTACTGTAACGCATTACTTTAGTGTGATAATATGGCACAAGGTTCAAGGTCAAGTTTATTGTCATACAGGATATAATCATAGTGAAATGTATATCCGTTAGCTCCTTTATTTTTGTAACACATTACCCCCAACACCGTATATATACAGACAGATGACAAATTAAAGGAAAAACCTGAATAAATAAGTGGAGAAACAAAACAAATGCAGAGGCTTCCACACAGGTGCACTGCATGGTACAGTTTAGCAATTAACATCCAATCATGCTCTGTGACATGTATAAAAATGCTGAGCAGGCCCAGCTGATTCTGATTTTGTATCAAAATGGAAAGAGGACAAGATCTAAGTGACTTTGAAAGAGGGTTCATTGTTGGGGCACGGATGGCATGAGCTTCAGTCACAAAGACTTCTCAACTGGCTGGTGTTTCAATAGGAACAGTGACTAAAGTGACATCTGCATTTAGATCTATGGGAAAGACATGAATAAATAGCGATGGAAACACACTTGATGAGCGGGATGTTTGTGCATTAGTGCATTATGGTGTTGTAACAGTAGACCTCTTCTTACAACTGCCTCTTGCCATGGTACATGACTCACAGGTGAAAGTCGTGAGGTTGTGCCGGGTGTTGAGTGCAGCCCGTGTTGCTCGTGTTGTGGACAGCTGCCTTGGATCAAGAAGCTTGTTGTCACTCTCATGTCGCCTCCATTCCCCTGGCTTGATGTCTCCAGATGGGGTTGTACTGTCTGTGTAGTTGGCAGGGATGTATCTTGTGGCTGCTGAATTTCCTGTGTCGGTACATGTCAGAAAGTTGTGTAGAGCAACACAAGCCTTCATTATCTGCACAGTGTTCTTCGGGCTGCACTCAGTTGGACAACGAAACACCCTCCACCGTGATGCCAGGATACCAAAAGCATTCTTTATTATCCTTCGTGCCCGGCAGTGACGGTAGTTGTAGGTCTGTTGCTCTATGTTGAGGTTGGAGCCTGTGAAAATATAGAAGTAACAGGACTATAAACAGCTTATATGACAGTAAACACAAAAACAATATGCTAATGTAAGTTACATATACTAATGGTAACATGACATTAAATGTATTATCTATGATGCGTGAACATGTGATATATACCGTGATTTATTGTGATATTCAAGTAATTATGATAAAGAATAATTACCTGGGTATAGATGCAACAGATTTGGGTGCAATGGGAAAGCCGCATCTCCCAGAAAGGCATGTGGATTGATGACATCTGTGCCTGGCAGGGTGGTATCGGCAGTGTTCCATCGATGAGACTCGAACCAAAACCACTGTCTTTGCCACCATCACTTTCACGACCGTGGGCCCCCACGTCCACTATTGTGAAGCTGTAATGTGCATCACATGCAGTCATGAGAACAATTGAGTGGGCCCTCTTGTAGTTAAAGTAGTCGCTGCCGGACTTTGGAGGTGCTTTGATTTGCACATGATTTCAATCGATGGCGTCCAAACACAGTGGAAAGTTCCAAATCCTTCAGAAATCTTGTGCTATGTCTACCCAGTGTGCTCGGAATGGGAAGGCAACAAACTCCAGCTGCAGGCTACACCACAGAGCCTGGCACACCTGCGAAATAATCTGTGACACAGTGCTGCAACCCAGTCTGTAACTTACCAGCCTTTCAGCTGCACTCACAGATGCCCAGTGTGTTCTTTTGTGCTCGATATGAGGGGCAATGCGATGCACCAGATCATCTAACTTTGAGGCCGGCATACTGGTGATGCTTCTCCTCCTTATTTTTTCTCATTTTGCCTTTTCGTAGTTGTTTAGCTTCTTCACATTGTGAGGTCGCCATTTTCTCTCCTAATGAGCCTGCTTCTTCTTCTTGTTCTTCTTGGTTTTTATTGCGGTTGGCAAACAATGTATGGTGCATTACTGCCACCAATTGGGATGGAGTGTGGATTGGGAAATGTGTGAAACGCCAGACCAACGCGGACCCTCAATTTGCCTCAATTGTAGTATGAATGGAACAGTCCAAGCATGCCTGAAGGTCCTCCATGGCTTCGCTGGTCCACTGTTTTGATGTCCTCACAACAGGTTTGCAGAGCTTTAATTTCTGCCTGTATGCAGGAATCAGGTGGACCATGATGTGGTAAGAGTGTCCCAGAGCAGTGCGGGGGACGGCGTGATAGGCTCTGTTTATTGTAGTCTAACAGTGATCTCTCCTCTCTGGTCGGGCATTTAATTAACTGTTTGTATTTAGGGAGTTCATGGCTGAGGTTACCTTTGTTAAAGTCACCAAGGACAATAACTAAAGAGTCCGGGTTTGTCCGCTTCACACTCAGTATCTGGTCAGCGAGCGTGTGCTGGGCCTCCTGCACACTGGCTTGCGGTGAAAAGTAAACACCGACCAGAATGAATGAAGCGAACTCACGGGGGGAGTAAAAGGGTTTACAGTTGATGAAAAAATATTCCAGATCAGCACATCAAAGACAACATCCCATCCAGTTTGGACCAAGACCAGAACAAACAGATCCACAGAGGATGCCATCTCCACTGCCCTCCACTCAGTCTTCACACACCTCGAAAGTAACACCTACATCAGAATGCTGTTGATTTCAGTTCAGCATTCAACATAATCACCCCTGGCAAACTTAGAACTCTGGGCTTGAGTACTACACTCTGCAACTGGATATTAGATTGGCGGTCACACCTCCTCCACTTTAGTGCTCAACACCGGGGCCCCGAGGGCTATGTGCTCAGCCCCTTCCTGTTCATGGTGTACACCCATGACTGCATACGGAGAGAACTCTGTTGTGAAGTTTGCAGACAACACTATCATCATCTGCCAGATTACAAACAACAAGGAGAATTCATGTCAGGAGGAAATCAACAATCTTGTAGAGTGGTGCACAGAAAACAACTGCTCAACGTCAACAAAACCAAGGAGCTGATCATATATTTTAGAAAAATGGTGGCGCTTAGGTGGAGCAGGTGAACAGATTTAGGTTCCTGGGAATCAGCATTGCAAAGAAATTGTCGTGGACATCACACATCTCCACCCTGATACAGAAAGCTCAGAAACGGTTGTATTTCTTAAGGAAACTTAAAGAAGGCAAAATTTCCCTGCCAAGTTCTCATTCACTTTTACAGAGGAGCGATAGAAAGCATCCTGACAGGAAGCATTACAAATTGGCATGGTTTGTGCATGGTCCAGGACAGGAGGGCTCTGCAGTGGGTGATTAAAACTGTCCAGAACATCATTGGTACTTTATCTACAGAGCATTAGTGATATCAGTGAGGTAAGATACTAAAAGACAATACCCACCCCAGCAACAGCCTGTTCACTCTGCTGCCATCTGGCAAGCGAAACAGAGGTATCCGCTGCCATACCACCAGACTACAGAGCAGCTTCTTTCCTCAGACTTTGAGGCTTCTCCATTCATCCTCCGCACTCCACCATTACTGTTATTTTTTTTTGTGTGTAGCATGAGGGGACAACAGCTTGCATTTCGTTATACAACCTTGTGTTTTATAATTATACATAAATGAACCCTTGAACCCCTAGTTACTGAATGGGTCGGGAGGAGCTTCAGCTCAGTCCGACTTTTGACAATAAGCTTTCGAAAAGAGGTGAAAACAACACAGCGGCCCACCTGGACCCAATCAACTCATCAAGCTCTGCAGTATTTCAACCCCGGCTCTCCTTCTAGTCCTCGCCAGATTGTCACCAAGTGTGGTACATGCTCTCAGGCCAACTAGTTTTTGACCTTTTTCCTTGTGTTCGCTCAGCACTAACCTGTTCTCTGTTTCACCCTCCAGAAGTTCCTGTGCCAGTCAACCAGCCCTCTGCGATCGCTATCCTCCAGCCAGCCTGCCTACTCATTCTCTCCGCCATTCCTGCCTCTCGAGCCCTGGATATACCAAGCCACCTCCACCAGCCCTCAACCTGTTCCACGCCATCAGCCCTGCAGTCCTGTCTTGTGATTTCAATAAATCAGTTAAACTTTCATTCCGAGTCAGTGTCCTGCATTTTGGGTCCGTGGTTAAAGTCACCACGTTCTGACAACCCACTAGTAAGATTTCTAATGAAGTAAGAATGAGGACTGTAATATAACATAATTGTCATTAACTTACATCGTATTAACGTCATTCCATAGCGTTACTGCAACGTTGCAGAACAGTCTCCATGAGGACTGGTTATTTTGTGACCACAGAGCAATGTAGTCTCAATGTCATCTGTTGGTAATGTTGTGACTTACCAAATTATGACCAAAGTGCAATGCTGGCATTACGTAATGTGTTTGTAGGGTACTCCCTTGTTCCCCATAGTCTCGTTTTCTTCCACTGTACCTCCATTGAAATACCAGTAGGAACCGGTAAGTATTTTATATGTATTGATTCATACGATGAAATTACACCGTACATTGCAGGAAGTTACACCGTAAAGTAGTTAAAGTTGTAGTAGGTAACCTGTATAAGAATAAGTTTTAGTCATATTTGCTAAAACTGTCACTATGTCCTGACAGTAGTACATGACACAGATAATCCATGAAAAAAATTATGCTCCCCTGGCTCCACCTGCTGCCCCTAAGGCCATTTGCAAGAATCCACCGTGCCCGAATCAAAACAGCCAATCAGAGCCAGGAGGAGTATCTGACAGAGTGTCAATCACTGCTCCTGCACACACTACGGGCAGCTCCCCTCCCCAGCGCATGCGCTGACTCCATCAAGCGCCGTATGTTCAGTGAGCAGACGCAATGTTGGATAAACAACCACCGAACAACAGCTTACACAACAAAGACAACTAAACAGAAGAAAACCAATGAAGAAAAGCAAGCTAGACTGAGAATTAGACTGAGCGACGCTGCGAGGAGGGGCTTTGGAGGCGAGCTGGAGTGCAGCGGAGAGAGAGGGGGAGGGAAATGGAAGTACTCATTCAAATTTTCAAGCTAGGTCCACTCTTTTCTCAATTCTACCGACTGCAGCTTTAAGCAGTGAATTGCGGGCTATATGTTGTAAAGTGTTACCAAATCAATAGATTGAATTGTCTTGACTGTAAAAAAAAGAATAATTGAAAATTCAGAATCATGTTTTAGACATCAAAGTAACTTTTAAAAGGTTGAAAAATCACATCTGAAAAACTCAATAGTAATGAGTCTCTCGAGAAATAATGTACTGGTTACTCTGGATAATCCACAGACCTTACTGTCTGCAGTTTTCATTAAAATTAGTTTTAACTAAAAACACAATCTATGAAAAACATTTGAGTGAGGTCTGTGGATGATCGGGAAAGACATTTTTGAAAAAACATGTTGCTCTTGCTCTTCTATCTTATTCTCTTCAAGTAATCCTTTAACCAGACTGGTTATCAGGAGCACCAGTAAAATTCAGACTAGCCAGACCATGTGTAAATCAAAGCGAAAACAACAACTCTCACTCATAAATGTGGACCATCAGCCCCCCGACTGCTTATAACCTAATAGTATGATCTCTACCTGTCATCACAAGAAATTGGTCGTGCGCACATACAGATCGGCACAGCGTTCAGTCAGCGCATGGATCACAACTGCTGGAGAGAAGTGATAAATAATGGAATATTTTTTCACTTATCAGGCAAAATTAAGTATGTAAACCATTACACTATACAGATCACAAACTTCATGATGCTTTGTTCTCCAATAGATTTGTGTAATGGAAAAGTAGACAAAGTGAAAAACTGAGAAATCAGTGAGCAGGTACTGTGTGTCTATATATTGGCTGACAAATTAAATGTAAGCTTGCATGTGTGCACATGGATGAGTGTAATTATTTGTGTGGTTTTGCTCACTTATGCACACACAAACACACACACACACACAGAAATGCTGCCAAGTAGTTCAACACTTACAGCAGAGGCAACAGAAAACCAGATGTTTAAACAATAAGCAGCGCCCCTAAGAGGCAGGACGTGGAAGAATAGGCTGGAGCTTTTCTTACACTGAAGAAACAAATTTTTCGCTTGACTCTCTGTAGCACAAGCACTGATGCGAGCCCAGCAATTAGTGTGACAATGCTGTACATGCACACACATGCACACACACACACACGTGTATGACTTCACCTCTGAGGACATGTGCACACAGTCTAAGTAGGAAGCCGAGGAACATTGAATGGCACAAAAAGAGAGTCAATTAAAACCCAGATGTTTTGACAAAGAGAAAGAAAGCCACAGGGGGGTTTACATTGTTAAACAGATGGCAATAACACAATACAATACATTACAATTCAATATAAATGCTGTCATTCCATAATAATGGAGCAGGAAAGACTGGCTCATTCATACCAGCAACATACAGCTGAGTACCAAGGGGGAAAAAAAGAGTTAGTAACAAATGATATTCCACCATAGTGAGTGAGCTGTGTTTAGATCCATGAAACTATACACATCCCAAACATATGATAACTCCACTTCTTAACAAGAGCCCTAGTTTACCAGTTTTGCCATTATAAAGTTCACAATTTCATCATTGACTTCATTGTAGTGCTGTGAGTGCTGCTATTATATAATGCTCTCTGGACCAACTCTAATGTCTCGTGGTCCTTTTTTTACAGCTTACAGCTGGATCGCAATCAGCGTTCTAATTCCGCCCAAAGGTATTCAATGGGGTTGAGGTCAGGGCTCTGTGCAGGCCAATAGAGTTCCTCCACACCAAACTCGTCTAGCCATGTCTTTATGGACCTCGCTTTGTGCACAGGGGCATAGCCATGCTGGAACAGCAAAGGGCCTTCCCCAAACTATTGCCACAAAGTTGGAAGCGCCAATTGGCTAAAATGTCTCTGTATCCTAAAGCATTTAGAAGACCCTTCACTGGAACTAACTGGAACTCCACCAAACTTTACAGTAGGCACTATCCCGGTAGGTAATGTTCTCCCGGCATCTGCCAGTCAAGTCAAGTCAATTTTTATTTATGTAGCCCAATATCTCAATTTGCCTCTAGGGGCTTTACAATCTGCACAGCAAACAACACCCTCTGACCTTAGACCCTCAGGAAGAGCAACAGAGGAAGGATCCCTCTCCCAGGAAAGACAGACATGCAATAGATGTCGACTGTACTGAATAAATCAATGACAAAATCAGTGTATACAATTTTGATGACAGAAATGTAGATTGTCGAAAAAAAGTGAAGAGCCAGAAGGACATCGAGCAACTTCAGAGATTGCCCGACAGTGTTGGGCAAGTTACTTTCAAAATGTAATATATTACATATTACTACTGTAGTTACTTTACGGAGCTTGTCCAGTTTATTATCCAATGCCTGCACATTGGCTAGCAGGATGCTTAGCAGAGAAGATTCATGTGGCCGGACCGCAGCCGGTGTTTAATCCCTCCACGTCCACCTTGGTGTTTCCTCCCAAATAGGAAACAAATAGCCTTCAGGGGATATTTTTTCTGGTGGCACACTGGCAGAAGTGACGCAGTGGTAATGCATTATTTGACATAGTAAATGTAATAATATTACCAAAATCCTATTAGTAACGCATTATATTACTTCGTTACTGCTAAAAGTAATATATTACTGAAACGTGTTACTTTTGCAACGCGTTACCCCCAACTGTTGCCTGAATAGGTAGGACCTGAGCCACACCACCTCCTCTCCATCACGGAGACCTGGAAAGAGGACAGGTCACACAAACACATAAGAGGCAAGCACAGCATTCACACAGATTGAGACATTTTAACATGCACACTACGGAGAGGAGGTGAGACTGAATCTCCTGGTGAACAATGATCCAGATCCATGTCTGGATGATGCACCAACAGTCTGGAGAGAGAGAGATCCCAGGACAGCTGATGGCCCAGCAGAGAGAAGCCAGAGTGAAAGAGAGGAGGAGAAGAAAGCAAGGGAGGGCTGTGGAGAGAGAGTGAGAGAGAGCTTGGCTGGCTTGTGGGAAACAGGAATAGAAACAGCAGAGGATTAGAGGAATGCAGTGCTTAACAAAAAGTTTGCAGTTTGTTAGTAGATTTCTCGTCAGCAGGACAAACACTGAGTATAAGTACTAATGTTAATAGATACATTGAGACTGAGACCGACCTCCGGAAGGAAAGTAGTAACAGGTACAACCATAACCAGTATCTCAGGTTTATCAGAATTTAGGAGCAGGAAATTACATGACATCCAGGATTTCACAGCGGATAAACAGGCCTCTAGATTTCTAATTTGAGCATGATCATCGGCCTTAACAGACACATACAGCTGAGTATTGCATAGCAGTGGAAATTAGTTTTCAAGACAGTCTAGGAGTATGCCATGATCAATAGTATCAAAGGCCGCATTCGGATCCAGTAATAGAAGCACCGAGGTGAAATTGGAATCCACAGTAAACAAAATGTCATTTACCACTTTAGTGCAGTTTCAGTGGAATGACAGGCCCTAGAAGCCGATTGAAAAGGTTCAAAAAGATTACTGTTAGTTATGTGTGCCGAAAGTTGCTGACACACAACTCTGTCTAATACATTTGAAAAGAATGGAAGATTTGAGACCGGTCTATAATTATTCAAAGATCCTGGATCAAGGTGTGGTTTCTTAAGTAGAGGTTTAACAATAGCAGTCTTAAAGCTAGTTGGGACAGTACCAGGTATAAGTGATAAATTAACAATATTCAGCATTATAAGGCCCAGAGATGGCCAGAGATATTTAAAAAGTCTATTTGGTAGGGGGTCAAGGAGACAGGTGGTTGGTTTTGAAGCTGAGACCAGTTTAGACAATGTCTTGAGAGAAAATTTGCAAGAACTGAGACTAGTTGGGATTCAGCATATGAATATTGTAAGACCGAGTCTCCAGCTGGAGATGAGGAAGTAATTTTATGTCTTGTCTCATCTATTTTATTACAGAAAAAATCTAAGACGCCATGAGCCGAAAAGAGTGAGCAGCTGACAGACGGCTGCTTTTGAGTAAGTGTCAAAAAGAAATCTAGGATTGTGTTTATTGTTATTCATTAAGCGAGAGACATAAGCTGTTTTTGCAGCAGACAGAGCATGCTTATAGTTCAACACACTATCGTGCCATGCGAGGTAGAAACACGTGTTTCATCCATAAACCAGGGTGTAGACTTTCTTGACTGTCTATTTTTGGTAGTAAGAGGTGCAACTGAATCTAGAAGGGTTGAAAGGGCTGAGTTTAAGTACAGTTTTCAACAGGCTCTGTTGCTGTCGTGAAAGGAGCCAGGACTGCAGGCAAATGTTCATTAAGTGCTGTTAAAGTTGCCGGTGCAATGTGACAAGTGATAAAATCATTTGTGCCAACAGGACAGGCCAGTGTTGCTTCAAATTTAATTAGAAAGTGGTCCAACACAGCGGATAACACCGAAGAGACATTCAGGTCAGGCATCTCTATCCCATGGGAGAGAATCAAGTCCAGTCTGTTACCACTGCTATGAGTAGGTTCATGTTCAAACTGAGTGAAACCAAAAGTATCAATAAGTGCCAAAAAGGCTTTACTTAGAGGGTCGTAGGCTTTATTAAAGTGAATATTACAGTCACCAATAACTAAGATCTTATTAGAATGAGTAATAAGATCTGCTGTGGCCAACCTGTGGCAGTCTACTCTCCTCAAACAAGGCCATTTTATGGTGTGGCTGTGCCGGTGACTAGAGAGTCTCTGTGTTCAGCTATCAGTACTTTTGTAGCTTTCTAACTGAATTTCTGTGGTTTGGAGTTTAGTTTCATGGTGTTCATTCTTCAGATGTCAGCCTTATTTTACTGTTTACTGATTGCTTTAAATTTGTATCGGAGCTTTGTTACGTTACTGCTGATGCAAACCCGACATTTCCTGCTGCTGCCTTTCCACTAGTGAAGGGGAGGCTTTTGTGAAGCATCATTGGGAAATCATCAATTCAGCAATAGTTTTTTAATTGTGCTACAATTCAGTAAAAGCAGGTCTACACAAGATATGGGCATACTTAGCTCTACTTGGTCAGCAGATCAATATTGCAGGTTGGAATAGTAAAAGAAGAAGCAGCTACAGTGAGCTATTAGATTAAGAGCTGCAGATGACAACTGTAATACTAATGAAACAGTATAACAATCAGAATCAAGTTTATTGCCAAGTAAGTTTTCACATACAAAGAATTTGCCTTGGTATATTGGTGCATAACAATAAACATAGAGAAAATAAGAAAGTAAATAAGCAAGTACTGTAAAAATCACATAAACATAAATATAAAATAGAAACAATTACAATGAAGAATATTAAACAATATTATAAACAATATGTGCAATATATCTGTTTTTAGGTTGTGCAGGAATGTGCAAAATATTGACCATGGAATGTGCAATAGTTCACAGTATGAAGTATAAAGAATCTGTGCAGTGTACAGAGATAATAGTCCAAAAGATGTGTGTTAATGTAATGCATTAAGACAGATGTGGAGACTGTACATTAATGTAACAGCCAACTGCAGAGGGGGAAAAACTGTTCTTATGGCGTGAGGTTTTTTAATTCCTGCAAAGTTAACATTCTGGAAATTCATTATTTCTGTCAGACAGCACAATTTAGTGTTAATTCTTCTTCAGGCTATTTTAGAGATTTCTGTCCTGCTAATGTGTAACATCATTACAAATTATACAGTAACACAAATAGTCTTGTATTTACAAGACTACCTGACAAGTGGTGTTTTATTTTGATGAGATGATACAATAATGACTTGAACTGGTGACTCTTGACTGAAAGACTTGAACATTATCACTTGGACCTGACAAAGAGTTCAGAAAGTTCTGGGTTTGCACCTGGAATGCTGCAGTGTGTGAGTGTATGGTCTGCTTTTCTTTGTTAGGACATGCCAGACTTTCTTATGAGATGGTGAGAGAAGGCTGCTGACTTTCACAAGTCTGGTCCTAGTTTACTGTTGACACGTAATAAAATGGCAACTAGAATAAACCCATCTTTATAGCGAGGTATGGATCTAAAATAGGCTGCTCTGCTGGGGTTAGAGTCAGATTTTTCAGGTTGATTGGCTTCACCTTAAGGATTGAGGTTTGTACTGTGAGCCCATACGGAACTTCATATCTACGTATATGTATGCCAAGTGTGTTTGTTCTCAGTAAAGTTCCTTTCCCACACACTCTCTCTCTTTTACTTTCTCTCTTCATCTTTGATGACTTTCAAAAGTCAGGGTCATGCACATTGGTGTTTCATTAGTCTGACCTTAGCCTTAAAACGACTTTTCAAACAAAAGGCCCTGCAGCGCACTTGCAAATGCCAACCAACTTTCTCTAAACTCTCAGGATGAACTTGGATGTGGCTTAACATTATGAGCAGTGTATATTGGTTTGAAAGCAGGCCTGAGGAGGAAACATTTTCATGCTGGAACAAACATTTTAATGTGTGTAGTGTTACCATGCTACACTTTGATGGAGGTTCATCATTCAGTTTCAGATACACCATCTTTAGTTTACTTGTGTGCTGAATCCAGTTCTGGCGCTGTTAAAGCTAATTAGTGGACCTCAACAGGCAGAATAAACCCCCTACACCTGTTTCCACCAGAGAGTTGACGAAGAACAACGAGGCTGTGTACAACAAGGAAAGGGAGCCTGTCTGTAAGTGGCTCCGGTCATTCAATATCTATAGCACCATGCTGAGGATGTTCTACCAGTCTGTGGTAGCCAGTGTTATTTTCTTTGCTGTCATGTGCAGGGTGAGGGCTGTCTATGCCAACAGAATCATTAAGCTCAGGCTGACTCTGTCCTGGGGACGGAGCTTGATTCTTTGGATGATGCTGCACAAACTACGGAGCATCATGGACAGTGACTCTCACCATCTCCACGATGTGCTGGTCATGCACAGGAGCACCTTCAGCAGCAGACTGTTACCATCATGTTGCACCACAGAATGCCACAGGAAATTCTTTCTTCCTGTGGCAACCAAACTCTATAACTCATCTACCTCAGGCAGAGAGATGAACAGCAGAGGCATGGGGTGCTGATGTGGCTCCAGCTTCCATTTCAGCTCTGTTCTGCTCTGTTCATTTAAATCTTCTTCTCACTGTCTCTCTGTTGATTACAATCATTACAATGCCCCGACTTACGGCACACCATGGGTCTAATGTGGAATAAGGGGACATTACCTGAAATATCATGGACATAATCATCGAGATTTCTGAATACCTAGAGAAGATAGTGCTGAGCAAATGTATTGATGACGTTGTACCGAGGAATACTGTATGGACATTCCCGAATCAGAAGCCCTGGGCTAATGGGGAAGTCCATGCCAAACGTAAAGCACAGGCTGATGCCTACAACAACTGAGTACAGGAAATCCAATACAGGGACAAAGTGGAGTCTAACTACCAGTGCTCCAACTCCAGGAACATGTGGGCTGGACTAAGAACCATCATAGACTACAAAAGGCAAACCAGCAGTGCTGAGATAATGTCTGCATCTCTCCCAAATGATCTGAACACCTTCTATGCATGCTTTGAGAACAACTCCGGGTCTCCGAGTTAAATTGGGCCAGGGATGTCCGGGGCTCAGCCCCGGCACAGAGGCCTACGCTCATCTATGTCATCAGCACCAGGACTTTTCCTGGTGGGACGCGTCACAGTAGGGGCCGATGCAATGCAAAATATCCATATGTTTAAATAAGCCCATCACCCACTTAAATGACAATAACCAAATGCTGGGGTTGGGTATTACATCTGTCAACCTCTCTCTCCCAGTCAATCCCTTTCGGTCTGGTCCAGTCTGACTTTACCTGAGCCCCACCCCTTCCCCACCTCTGTTAGGTGTTTTTTGGATAAAGAGTAGAGCAAGATGGACAAAAGCTGAGAGAGAAGAGGGTGAAGTCTTGAGGCTGATGCAGCGAAATGTTTTAAAATTAGAAGTTATTCATTTGGCGCCATTATCAGTCAGTCATCTCAGCCTCATGAGCCTGAAGGCACTGGGAGCAGAGAGAGCAGTCCAGTGAGCCCAGTGAGACCAGTTCAACTGTTAGTCAAGGTTTAGCAGCTGAAGCGGACAGAAGACAACAGGGAGAAGATCAGCAGAGTTTGGGGTTGGCTAGTTGGCTGTGTAAGTTCTTTGGTTTAGCTCAATCAGGTGTTTTACTGAATCAACTTTTCATAAAGTCGCTCGTCAATGTCACTTCGTGAACTGACCAATCACAGCCTGAATGGGACGGGACTTATAAAAAAGTTGACGTGCTGCAGCAAACTTTAGAAATGTTGAAGTCATTGTTCTGCATGAATGGTTATTGATTACTGACAAGTTAGTAGTTATCATTAACACATTAGAGACGAACCACCAATGTAGAGCATTTTTCTTCCACAAGGATTTAATGAAGAACGAAAACTACAAAAATGATAAATGTTGGTTGTGTATTTCTTAAACTGCTGTATTGTCCAATTGGAATTAATTTATTATTCTAGTGGTGTATAGTATACTATTATATGAACTTATATAAATATACATAACATTATATAATATTATATTATTATACTAACATTATACTGATATACTCATACTAATTACTCATCCAGGTTGAGGATAGTGCATCTGCCCTCCTCAGAGCAACATATTCCTCTTGTTCTGTTTTACATCTATTTTACTAAAGGTATTGTTATAAATATTGTTCAGTAATCTTGTCTACATAAAGTGTGGGTTGGCTTGTGTGGGTGGTGGTGTATCACTGGGGAGGACCATTTTTCATTCCCAGTTCATCCCTGTCATCACGGGACGCTTAACTTCTCACATCTTCAACAATGTATATATTTTTGCTCTTTTCTCGGTGGTAATAATTCAAACAATGACTAAAACACGTTTTCTTTGTAGCTGTAGAGAACATAGGCCTAAATGAGTTGATATAAGAACTCGCGAACATCAGAACTTTCACGGGGTTTCCCTTTTTTCTATCACGACCACTGAGCCCCCCCACATAACAAATCCCAATTTAACCCCTGCCCAGGACCCCTTACTTCCGATCATATCCATATCCATGTGTGCAGATCCTTTAAAAGGATTAATCCATGCAAGGCACCTGGACCTGATGGCATCCCTGGCCAAGCTCTCAAGGTGTGTGCAGATCAACTGGCATCTGTCTTCACAGACTTTTTCAACAAGTCACTACACAAGATACACTCGAAGTGTACTGGTTAATCAATTTCTTCCCCCATACTGGGTAAAAATTGTTAGCATTATTTGCACTGTTTGTAGCTGTTGTCCTAACTACACATATGAGGCGAAATTGGTGTAACCTCTGTTTCCTGCGTACAGGCCACCACATCACTAGTTACCTGCAACAAGGGATGTTGGCTGCCAGACTGACCCACCACAGAGACGTGCTGTTGGCACACAACTTTCTTTGAGGACTCTTCATCAACAGTACAGGTTTGTTGCCTGATATATTAGAACTACTTTTGATATTAACAATGTGCTGTTGCAGCTTTTACAAGCTGTATTTATAATGTAATATTGCTATGTATTGGTTTATCATATTATGTCATATTGCTTAGTTTTCATAAAAAAATACAATTCTGTTACAACTGTCCAGGCTATTGTGGAGCTCCTCAGCCCTTTCTAACATCCACACCAATAAGGAGATATCAAAGAGACCTTGCCTGAACCTTGAGGATTTAGGAGGGCTGGATGCTACCAATGACTCTGCAGACTCTGTCACAGCTTTGACAGACTTGACAAAAGTGTTGTGAGTTACTCAAATATCCATACGTGTGAGTGTGTGTATTAATTGCCAGTTTATTAGCTGAAGCTAACTGAATAAACAGATGCTAGGTGCATTTACTGAGAACAGTCTCAGAAACAGAATATAACAACTCACAACATTTTTATCACACTTATCATGCTACATCAACACTGGCAATGATCCTTATAGAAAGCAAAGTACAGAAGAAATATATTTGAATATCAGTAACTCTGGTCGGTCACCCAAAAATGAAATACATAGTCTGCTGTAACAAGTTAGATTCAAGAATTACACAGTGACAATGGGCAGGTCACTTCACTGTTCACTTTATGGAATTAAAAATGTTGTTCTGTCATTTTGGTTCCTCTTGTCACACTGTAATCAACATTATCACTGTGATCACTACACACCTTGCTAAATACGTGCTGCTCCTTCAAGATCACATGTATCTTCAGTTATACATAGTTGGCCTTGATAAAACATTACTGTATAATGTACAAGCAACACTGAATCTGACATGTTTTACATTTTTGTGTTTGATGAGGTGTTCCTAGACCTGGACTTTCCTCACAGTATGAGAAACCACCAGAGGAGGAAGCTATTTCTCGAAAGGTGTCATGCGAAGACAACGCTACGGCCAGTCAGCAGCATCAGGAAAGTCTTGGTATCCACAGGAAGACGTATCAGGATGACCCCTGTGACCTGAGAGCTTCATTACCAGTTGACTCAACCTTAGTATACAAGAAACCCTTTACCCTGATGGAGGACATGATCTGGCAGTTTACATGAAAGTTATGGCTTTGCTACTTTGTGCATTATATCTGGCCAATTTATATTTCCATTTCATTGGCTATTAGTAAAGTGCTTTATTTTTAAGGAGGGTTTTGATCATTTTTGTAGTAGTAAGGGTCCAGTGGTATTAGAGAAATATATCATGTTCTTTCATAAAGGTTTTATGTATTTACACTGTTTAAACAGGTAAGGCAAGGCAAGGCAAGGCAAATTTATTTATATAGCACATTTCATGCCCAAAGGCAACCCAAAGTGCTTTACAGGGTACACGGGCAAAATCACAAGAAACAAATGATAAAAAACAATAAAAGCAAGCAAGCAAAAGCAATAAAAACAGACAATCAAAAGCACACAGAATAAAAAATAAGATTGATTTAAAAGAATATTAATTAAAGGCAATGGTTAACAGGTAGGTCTTTAGCTTGGATTTGAAAGTAGTCAGCATTGTCTCAAGTCTTAGCTCCTCTGGCAATTTGTTCTACAATTGAGCAGCATAGAAGCTAAAGGCAGCTTCACCACGTTTAGTTTTTACTCTGGGAACAGCCAGTAATCCAGAACCAGCCGACCTGAGAAGTCTGCAAGGTTCGTACTGGGTCAGGAGATCTGTTAAGTATCTTGGACCTAAACCGTTCAATGATTTATGGACAAGCGATAGAATTTTGAAGTTGATTATGTGAGAAACCGGTAGCCAATGTAGTGATCTGTTAAGTGGAGTTATATGCTGAGCTTTTTTGGTCCTTGTTACAACAGCAGCAGCATGGCAGCAGCATTCTGGATCAGCTGAAGCTGTCTGATTGCTGAATTTGACAGACCTGTGAACAGTCCATTGCAGTAGTCCAGCCTGCTAGAGATAAAAGCATGTACAAGTTTCTGTAGATAATTTTTTGATATCAAGTCTCTGATCCCTACGATATTTTTAAGGTGGTAAAAGGCTGATTTTGTTATTGATTTAATGTGACTACTGAAATTTAGGTCTGAATCCAGGATAACACCTAAGTTTCTAGCTTGATTTTTATTCTTCAAGGACAGACTATTAAGGTGAGCACAGACTTTAAGTCTTTAAGTCCCCAGAAACAATGACTTCAGTTTTGTCCTCATTTAGCTGGAGAAAATTTTGGAACATCCGGCTACTAATTTGTTTAATGCACTGTCCCTGGGAGTCTATTGAGCTGCATTCGTTTGGTGACACAGTTATATATATTTGCGTGTCATCAGCGTACATGTGATATGAAACCATATAATTTTGAATAGATTCAGCTAACAGGAGTATGTAAAGATTAAATAACAGAGGTCCGAGAATCGACCCTTGCACAACCCCACACATTGTTGGGAGACGCTCTGATGTACAGCTACCAATTGACACAAAAAAGCCTCTGTCTTGGAGGTAGAACTTGAACCAATTCAGGACCATGTTAGAGAGGCCAAACCAGTGCTCAAGTCTGTCTATTAATATATTGTGGTCAGCCGTATCAAATGCCGCAGTAAGGTCCAGTCGCATGAGGACAGAGACTTTGCCAGAGTCCATGCCTAGATTAATGTCATTCACAACCTTGATAAGAGCAGTCTCAGTAGTGTGGTGGGGCCTAAATCCAGACTGGAAAATGTCAGGGTAGTTATTCACTGTCAGAAAGTTGCTCAATTGTCTAAAGACAACTTTCTCAATAATTTTACTAATAATTGGCAGGTTTGATATGGGCCTGTAGTACTTTAGTACAGATGCATCCAGATTAGTTTTTTTTTTTAAGTGGCTTGATTACTGCAGTTTTCAGGGCTTTGGAGAAGACCTCTGAAAGCAGTGAACTATTGATTATTTGTAATACATCTGTTGCCAGGCAAATAAAAACCTTTTTAAAAAACTCTGAAGGCAGGTGATATGAAGGGTCAAAAAACCTGGTCCATTCAACATCCTGACTATGAAAATGGGAAAGAGTTTTGCTCGTAATTATTTACTACAGGTAGTAAATAGTGACTGGAAGCAAACAAGACATTTGTTTCACAATCAAACTTTATTATGACGTTGACAGATCACAATATAAATTATACAATATTTTCTACAGTATTTTGAAAGGTGTCAAACAGATGATCTGCCACTTTGGCAAACATTTCATGGCATAAATATAACAATAATTGTGTGACAAGTAAAAACTTTTCAAGTGAAAAGATTCAAGTTACTCTTTGGACACAGTACAGTCCTCACAGTAGCTGCAGATACTTACTGAGCAGTTTCTCAAGTACATAAGCAAGTTACCTTAGGCGATGTTACGTTTATGTGGTGGCTTTTTACCAGAAATAATTACTTGGCTAATGTTTCGCACATTGTTTCATATCATACTTTCAACCCCACATCCTGACAATTAGTTACTGTAAGTATTTACATACGATGATACACGTACGTGCTCCCATGTTACCGCTGTATCTTCACAATAGATGCTTCCTGCTTTGCTGGACTCTGTAGGTCACGTCTCACAAATGTGCCTGTAAAGACAAGCAGAGTGTATGTTTACAGTTTGAAGAGTTTATGCATAATTACTACACTAACATTACGTGACAGAGACATGTGAATAGCAGTATTTACCTTTACGATGTTGTTCATTTCTCCCAGCAAAGTCAGCAAAGTACTACCGTTAAAAAGTTTCGAATTGCCTGCTACAAAAGTTGATTCGGTACAGTCAGATGGCTGAGAGGACTACTCTATATTTTTGAATGGTCTTTCATGTTTTACTTTGTAGAAAGTGCTCTTTACAAATAGATATTATTTTGTATGTTTCGTAAATGGAGAAGAAAACGCTGTACAATGATACAACCAGACTGAAGTTTGAAAAGGCAGGAAGAGATATGATACCTCAGAGCAGCAGTTAAATAACAATACAGTATAAGAAATCACCAGTCATTGGTAAACTGAAGTTGCAATCTTGGCATCAAAATCTGTGCAGATTTCAATAGGAACAAGTTCTTGTTTCAGTGTCAAGTGTACAATAATGCCTATAACAAGTGTGTTGCTTTAGCAACGCTATTCTTAAAACTTCAAAATAGAAGAAGATTAGTCTAGGGTTAGCACTATTGGAATTGGATCATGGAATATCAATTGAACATACTATGGACTGACAAATCACAGTTTAAAACTATTCAAACTAACCACTGAGTAGACTCCAGAGGACCCAAAGAAAACGGGTTCCCAAAATATTTAGAGCCCAATTCCAA
Organism: Oplegnathus fasciatus; assembly: GCA_003416845.1. Lineage (NCBI taxonomy): Eukaryota > Metazoa > Chordata > Actinopteri > Centrarchiformes > Oplegnathidae > Oplegnathus > Oplegnathus fasciatus. The sequence continues at coordinate 1,321,011 of NTHP01000070.1, read as the reverse complement.
GCACTGTTGTGGTTCAAAAATGATTTTAGGTCACTTACACTTTTCTGGACTGGAGAACAAATTCAAAATCAAAGGGTATTTGGAGGGGGGGGGGGATGGTTACAACAGCCCCTGTCAACACTGTGGGGACATCAACTAAATGGAAGTTTTAATTATTTAATTATTATTTTTGAAAACTATTTCAAATAGAAATAATACTTTTGGTATCTGAATTATACTGTTTTTATTTATAAGTTAAAATAGCCATTATTGAAGGAAAGAAGAAAAACATCAATATAACAGGTAATTCCAAACTTTTGAATGGTAGTGTATGTACTGTAAGAGTAATATGATACCATCAGCTATAACAGATTATAATTTTATTAAAATGTAATTATTTTACAGTTGTCTGTATTAATATCGAGGTACAATATACTACCTAATGCAGTAAACTATATACATATATATATATATGTATATATATATTATTGTAACATGGCAAAGTATAATATTGTGCAGTATTTTTATGGGACATAAATTATAGTATAAGGTGACATGAAATGATACCGATACATAATGTACAGTACAGCAGTATAGCTCAGAATAAGATATATAATAGAGTATAGTATGGTAGTATAATATATAATGAATAATAATAATAACAATAATATTATATAATGTTTTGTAAGTATATCATCATATATAAAAACAAACAATATATACCATATGTATTTCTGTGCAGTATTTGCAGATCAAGTCCAACAGGGGGTAATGGAGAGAGAGAGTAGTGTGAGTGTCTGACATATCTCACTACTGTTGTTTTACATGGCAGCATGCACAAATGAGTGCCTGAAGTGCTCCATTTTGCAACTAGGTGGGATGATCCGGTGGCTGAATGAGCTGTCCATCTGCCACAGCTCGTCATAGAGGGGTTGAGAGGGATTATCCAAGATGGCTCTGATTTTGTCCGCCACTGACTCCAGGCAGTCCAGTTCCAGCCAGACCACAGAGCTGGCCTTCCTTACCAGCTTGTTGAGTCTGCTGGTCTCACCAGCCCTGATGCCACCACCTCAGCGCACCACAAGAACAGTGCACTGGCTACTACAGAATTGATGAAGATCTGCAGGAGCCTGTTGCACACACTGAAGGATCTGAGTAAGGAAGAACAGTCTGCTCTGTCCCTTTGTGAAGAGGGAGTCAGTATTGTGAGACCTGTCCAGTTTTTTATTGATTTAAACCCCAAGGTACTTGTAAGAGTCCACTTAGAAGGCCGGGTTGGATGGTGTTGAAGGCACTGGAGAAGGCAAAGAACATGACTGTCACAGTGCTTCCCTGCTTCCCCAGGTGTGAGAGGGCCTTGTGGGTCAGGAAGACGATGGCATCCTCCACTCCAATGTGTGGCAGGTATGCAAACTGCAGTGGGTCCAGGAAAGCAGGTCTATAGTCATTGAGAGGGCTGGAACGTCCTTTCTTTGGCACTAGAATGATGCAGGTGGACTTCCATAGTTTAGGCACCTTCCTCAACCTCAAGGAAAGATTGAAGAGGTGCTAGAAGGCTGCTAGGTGGAGGTTGTGATGGAGCACCGTGGTGCAGTGTCCTGAGAATGTTGGTTCGAAGAGAACTGGAGGGTGAGGGTGAGGTATCCTTTGAACTTGGGGGTTTACTGAGATAGGGGGAGGTAGCAATGTTCTTGATGGGGAGGAGAGCTAAGTCTCCAGCAGAGGTGTGAATGGGGGCAGAAAAGATGGGTGGGGACCTAGACACACTGTCTGAGCACATGGGGGTGGGGGCTGTGTCAAACCTCTTGAAAAATAGGTTCAGCTTGGTAGCAAATTCTAGGTCCCTCTGTGCTCTGGAGGTATGAAGGTTACGTATGAAGTCCCGCAATGACTGTGTGTCCTGCAATGTCCCATGGCAGATAGTATGGTCTCAGTCCTACCATCATCAGTTCAATATCATGAGTGCAAATACATTCCTTCACAGTTACAGGTCCAGGAACACTTAGAGTTAACAAAGACAGACCTCCTCCTCTCTTCTTACCGCTCTGTTTTCCTATGTCCACCCACACTAGTGTGAAACCGGCTAGTTCAAGCAGACTGTCTGGTATATTCCCATTAAGCCATGTCTCCATGACACAGAGCAAACTGCACTCTCTGTAAGCATGCTGGCTGTTCACCAAGGCAGTTAGTTCATCTGAATTGTTGGCGAGCGACCTCACATTCCTCATAATGATCGATGGAAGAAACGGTTTAACTTTCATGTCCCTCTTGATCCTCTCCCTGACCTTTACACCAGCTCTCTTGTTGCGGCGACAGCAACTCCATATTTCCTCTGGTATGTGTACCCAAGGAATTCCAGCTCCAGTAGTAAAGAAGCTAAAAAGGAGAAGACATCCGAAAAACACAATACAATGAACCAAACACCAAAACTAAAACGTTGCAGTGGTGGAAATAAGCTTACATAAAGAAAGACAAAAACCCAAAAACATGGCATTGTGATGAGAGAGCTGCTGCAACAGGCTGCCTACTGCTTGGCGGTAATTATTGGACAAGAGAATGTCCAATAATTCCATGAAAATCCTAAAACAGGATATCAAGCGCAACAGCAGAAGTGTGAGGACAGAACACAGTGATTTTAGAGTTTAATCTGGGGAATTATCCACCCTGATATGTATAATTAAATGTTCCTCAATGAATGACTATAAAACTAATGCTGCCTGCACAATTTCATCTCACAATATACACAAAGACCGCAACCACCCTGTCATACTGTCATCACACACACACAGTGACATAAACAGCATTTGTGATACATACAGAGTTGTGACACGTAATGTGGCAACTCTACAGTTTCTGCACTACATTAGGAACAATCCCACATATAAATGAAGTGCAGAAGTAAATCATCATGTGCCAACGGAAATTACGCTGCAATTCCGAGAGCATTCACTGGGTTTACAACCGGCACATATTGAACAGCTATGAGACACAGGATGAGGAACACCACATGGAGGCAGCCTGTGTGCACAAACAAGCACTGCTGTAGTGTGGACATGCAGTATTATTATATGATGAAACAAAAAAGAGATTATACAGTATATGCATTTCATATACTTCTATTGCTTATACTGTACATTGTAGTGAGATGCAACAAGACAACTAGTGTGGCTATACATACCTTAAAACCATAATAATAACATACATTTGTGGTTAAATATTAATTTGATGTCAGTGGTGAATAAATATAGGCAGTTATATACGCCCCCTTGACATGAGGCCTATCAGCAAAAATAGACCAGGCACTGAGCTTGATGCTGAAGCATCTGGTGGACAAATTGACAGATCAGCTTTTTCTGACTCCCACAGCCACAGCATGCAGACAGAGTATAACACAGCCACATATAGTGGACTTTAGGGTTGAGTACAGGCCTGGAATTAAAAGCTTTTTAAATAGCTGAATAGAATAAATAGTTTCATGGATTATTTTTTGTATCTACACATTATTAGAGCCTCTCAGGGGCCCACCCCCGTCTGAAAGGTACACATGATTTAGTCCACTCCAGCAGTAGGGTGGGCAGAAGTTTCCAAACATCTCCAAACAATCTAATTGCGCTGATGCTGAGGACTTCAGGTGTACAAAGTAACATCAGCTACCAAAAGAGAAAAGTCAGTAGCAAGTCAGAATATAATCAGAGGGAAAGCAACTTGCTATCAGTGTTTCAGAGTGGTTTAATATTGGCATATAACATGGCTAGCTAATATGATAATAGTTAACTTGCTGATAACTGAAGTAACACTGCCTCACACAGAGAGTGGATCAGCTGCAGGTCAATCACCACCATCTTCTCGTGTTACTGAGACAAGCTGAACTCATGAAGTGGCTACTAAAAGTAATTTCAAGCGGTCATTTGTTGCAGTTTGCAGCACTGACAAGTAGTAGTTTATTGTGTTTACTTGTCAGTTCAGTTATTTGTACAGGTGTGACAATGGATGTATTAAAAGCGGAGGGGGGCCCATTGAGGCTGCATATTTACAGGGTTCAAATTCATGTGCTACACCACTGTGGAGACCTGAGGGAACTGCGGAGTTGGGTCTTAATTTGCTGTGGGTTCATCATTTTACATATAGTAATTTGATCGATTGTTATTCTAAGAAATATGAATTAATGCTGTTTTAAAGCTTTTTTCCATGTAGCTTGAAGCTATATTTCATTGCATGTTTTAGCCTATTTACTGAAAACGCTTTTCAATTCTGCGTATCGATTCCTGAAAACATATTTTAGTAGTAAACTGAATAGTTGGACCTGAATCTTTCCCCCCATTTTATCCCCATATTGGCAAAGAAACAGAAGAAATAAATAAGAATATTGATGGTGTTAGGCTTGGAGTTTGTGTTATTGTAATAGATATTCTGTAGAAAATTAACAGCTGCTCTGGACAACAAAGCACATGGTCCAAACATGGACACATTTGTGTCTCTTGAGACTCCTTGTCCAAACGAACTCAACCATCGAGGAGACAAATTGGACTGTGTGTGTACCTGTGTTTGTGTGTATGTGCTGTGAGTACTTTACAGTTCATGTGACTGTGCGTGCATTCATGTATCTGTATGTGTGTAGGTGTGTGAGATAGGTGAATGTGTGTGAATAATAACAATGTGTTTTTCTCCTGAGGGGCTCCACCAAGCCCGAAGAAATAAAATATTAATGATCAATCACTGCTTTGGGACCACAGACACACGTACAGGGACACACACACACACACACAGACTTGGTATTGTTGTACAGTATATTTGCGAGGAGTCCCCTGACGATATTCACTCCCTAACCAGCCATAAGCAGACGCCGTTAGCCTGGAAGTTAGAGAAGCAGGATGGTGAGTAAGAGGTTGTTGGTCGAAACTCAATACTGAGCCATCCTTGAGCAAGGCAATGAGAGTGATTCACTAGTCACTCTCATTGCAAAGTCGCTTCTCCAGCTTCGAAGCGACTTTGTTTGAGGTGGGTCGCTCCGACCTGGTGCTGTGTGCCGTCATCTACCGACCCCCCAAATACAACAAGGAATTCCTCAGTGACTTTTCTGATCTTCTCGCAGAAATTATGCCGAAGTATGATCGCGCCCTTCTGGTTGGAGATTTTAACATTCACGTCTGCTGTCCTGACAAGCCACTGGTGAAGGACTTTTTAGGCATCCTTGACTCTTTTAACTTGGTGCAGTGTGTGTCTGGTCCCACACATGATCATGGACACACCTTAGATCTTGTTCTCACTCATGGCCTTTCTGCAGCAAACCTGGAGATCTGTGATGATGTTATTTCAGATCACCTGCCTGTTGTTTTTGAAGTTCCCTTCTCCCGTCCGGCAGTTAAACTCAGCGCGCCAGCCAAGCGCCGCCGGACTTTTAACTCTCTCACTGCCGGCCAGTTCTCTTCAGCTTTTAACCAGCTCTGCGTCTCCTCTGAGTCAACAACCACGAGCACGATGGAACTCTGCTCTTGGTTCTTCTCTTCCTGTCGAACCGTCCTTGACTCTGTGGCTCCATTAAAAACTGTGCAGCCTAAACCCAAACCTGAGCCCTGGTTTAATGACAGGACTCGAGCAGTTAAGCAGGAGTGCCGCAGAGCTGAACGCAGGTGGAAGAAAGATAAGCTGCAGGTGTCTTTCCAAATCTTAAAAGACTGTTGGCGGCGCTACCAGGACACTGTAACTAAGGCCAAAAGGGAACACCTGGCAAACCTCATCGAGTCTAATCGACACAACCCACGTGTGCTCTTTACAACCATTGACACTGTTCTTAATGCCCCACAGCCTGT
>NTHP01000070.1:1268905-1302734 GCA_003416845.1 Oplegnathus fasciatus | reverse complement strand
AGTGCTAATTGTTTAAAATGTGTATAGCTTACTCAGGAAAGTACTGACCAAATTTGAATTTGACTAATCAATGTTGATGATGATTGTTGTTTAATGTAACTTTTCAATGTTGTTTTCATTTACTTATGAAAAATGAGGATGACATTTAATCTGGAATCCTGGGTCAAGGATCTATTAGCATATGTGTCATTAGATAGGAATGAAACAGGAAAAAGGACTTTGGAATAGCAATAGATTTAAATTAGACTTGTAAATTAGACCTGTTGGGATTTTCATTAGAAATCAGTTTGCATTGCACACACAGTAGCCTGGATAGCTATGTTCTCACCACCTGGCACTGCACACCCATTAAACATTTTTACATCCACAACAGGAACAACAGGAACAACTTCCAATCCACTCATTTTACAATGTATTTATTTGTTTGTCATTAATATATTTTCTTCCATTTCTGTATTTTATGCTAGTAGTAGTTATTCACCCCCACCACCCATTTTTCCCCCTCTCCTCTCCTATGCTTTCCTTTAGCTCACCACTTCCAATTCTCTCTCTCCCATCCACCTTAGAGATTTCTTCCCAGTCCCACAGTGTGCTACACAGGCACACACACACACACACACACACACACACACACACACACACACACACACACTAACATTAAATCAACAACTAACTTTGCCTTGTTCTTTGACTAAACTTTTGTCAGTTGTCCTGCATTCATCGTTTTGTGTTGTCCTGTTAAAGTTGTGTGTTTTGTCTTGCAATAAAAATAAATAAATAAACAAATACATTTGACTTGTTGTTGTTAATTGCGACTGATTTAATAATTAATTTTTTGGGGGGTCAGAAATGAGGATGATATTTAATCAAAGTTACAATTTTCATTCTGTTCTCTTTCGCAGCACCTGTGGCATAAGGGGTAATTACAGGTGTGTTTTTGGACCTCACTTCCCAAGTTTCCTTGTCTGTAGTCATCGACCTTTTCTTTGTTTGTTCGCCATAGTAACTGCTTACTCGCAACGCTAGCAGAGACTGGAAACAACGGTATGCCGCTTCACACACAGGTGAGTTGAAGAGTGAGTCTGTTGCGTTAAAAGCCTTGTTAAAAGCCTAACTAACTGTGCACAGCTTATGATTTTGTCCAGGAAAGTCGCTCCTGACACCTGGGTCGTAATACTGCAAATGCTGCAGGCTTTCATCAGTGGGCTATAGGCTCCATCACCATTATGTTACCTCATTCGATGATAGATAGTGACTTAACAGACATTTATTTAATTAAAATCTTCTAGATTATAACTTTAAGAAGTCCAATTAGTCTCACTAGATTCTAATGGAACAGGGGTCAATGACATTGTGTTACTGGGATCAGGATGGTTTGGGGGAAAAAAGTCTTACAGTAGATGGAAATAAGAAAGAATTGATCTGTAAGACAATAGCTTTGGTATCATGTAAGCGTTTAACTAAAAGATTTAAAAGCGCCTGTCATACTTTGACTTATCTAGTGATGTGATTGGGATATAACGGGATTGATAACAAAAGCCAAGGGTAAGCAAGGCTGTAGGTTTCATTTCAATATGGGAGGGGCACATATTAAACAAACAAATTGTTACAGAGGCAACAACGTAAATACAAGTCTCACAGTATTTTTTCCAGTAAGGAGCTCTCTCAAATCATAGTTTTACTACCACTCCATGCTATGAACAAGTTGAAACATTTTCACCTCAAATACATGCGTCATCCCATCATTCCACACCTGCGTTTGTTCACCTCTGATCTTGTCTTTCCATTGACTTCATTTGAATTTTTGCTTCCTTTAAATTTGACTTCTTGTTGTACAGTATGCTAATGCTGCATACCCAACTGCAGTGCATTTGCCATGGCAAATAAAGTGCACATTGTTGAACACTCATTTACAATGTAAATGTTTTTGTAAAAAATGAACTGGTTTCAAGCCCTGTTATAGAGCAAAATGGAGCATGTTTTCTCTCAGCATAAGCCAAGAGTGACAAATAGAAAACTCAGAGCAGTTGAAAGCGCTGAATGCTTTCAACAGGGTGAGGAAATTGCTCCACTGTGCTCCAGTTTGTAAACGCAGGGGAACTAAGCAGGCGCCAAGTGCCACCAGTCACAAGAAGTGCATGGAGGAAAGACATTTTCTTTAGTAATTTATCTGGCATGCATCGATATTCAGATATAAAAGTGGCATCCAATGTGACTATTTCATATAGAAAAACAATATAGTACACACCTAAAACTGCTTTTCCCTGGTTGTCCTAAACCACAGTTACCAGCTGAAGACACTGTAGGTTTGTGAATGACAGCAGCCGGCCTGACAGAGGTGCTCTGTGGGAGATGAGGCTGTAGTAAGGTCAAGTGCAGTTCAGCACTGATAGACGACCTTACAAGATGATGATATGATGTGAGAAGTTTCATTAAACTAGAATAGTGTGGAATCATTTGCTTGATTATTAACAATTTGAAAACCCTCTGGAGTGCCATATAGCAAAAAGGAAACAAGGAAAGAGTGAAAATACAGAGGTACACAATATTTACACATTGATGACTGAAATATTTTATCCATAACGTCATTTACATGTTGATTTCTACGTGACTGTTCCAATTCAGATGGATTTATTGTGTTGTTTATTTCTTTGTGTGGATACACATAATAATATTTGAGTAATATTTGAGTGAAATCATCAATAGAAAATAGTTTAAGATGTGTAACACCAGTGAGCGTCTGGCCTAGAGCACCACACTGAGCAGAAACAGGCCTGCCACTCACACACTAGGTCATATTGAGCCGTGTTTATAGGGCTGTTTCTTCAGTCCTGCACTTGCAGCTCCTGACGGATGTCTGACTGTCTCCACCCGCTCCCACAGATGTGCTATCTCACTCCCACCTGCTCCCACAGAGATTCTGATCACGACCGCCTGCAACACTGTTTTCTGTTGAAAAGCTGTCACATCCTGCTAAAATAATAAAACACATGTATCTCTAGATTTTCTTTTTTATCTAAAGAAATTTTAATATTTAATGTATATGTTAATTTGTTTCTGATTTGATTAGGCATGGGTGCCTCTATTTATAATTGAATTTAGGTATGACTAGTCTAAAAAGAGAGAGCAAGAGAAAGAACTTAATTAAGTTCAGTATTTGGAAGCGTATGATTTACTGAAAGACATTTACATGCAACCCCAACAACAGCCAGGTGAAATTTCATCCTGCGCTTGTCCGATGACAGTGCTGACGGCGTGCTCCTGCCTGCATCAGAGTGAATATATTTGATCCACAGAATTCCAATCCTCATACAGTCCCCAGTATCATTCTAGGAATGTGCCTGTTGCAACAAATCTGTATTACATCTGTAGGTAATTTAGTTTATTTTTCAATAAAATAATATCCCTTTCTCACTCTTTTTTGTCTGTATAAATATATGTACTTTTTCCCACTTTTTGTTTATCCCTGCAACAATAACGTACACAACACTAATAACTTTAAATACATATTTTTTTACGTAATTTTTTATGTAATTTCACAAAGTATATTTTTGTTATTTTTAATAAATGAGACACTAACAAATTCCATTGTGATATCAGCACTGTTAAATTATTTTAACCATTTTTCCTGCCTTGTCACCCAGTAACACTATGCTATACTACACTATACAATTATTGTAATTCAGTAATTTAAAAAATACTTACAGTGTAAGTCCATCTTAAACACAAAGTAAAAAAAGTAAAAGTGACCCTCCTTTTCTCTTGCCCCATTCCCTGTAAGTATTAAAACCTAATACTAAATCATTACACATACCAGTATGGCCTACTGCGTAAGGAAGTAATCTGACCATATTTCATTGCTGCATGTTATTTTCTCTCATATCTTTCAGATTACAGCAGACCTGGGACCCGTTCTTCAAATGTGGCTTAACTAATTCAGGCTAACATGCTGTTATTAAGCTAAAACAATCCTGTTTGACCTGTTTATTTTTAAATACCTTTATTCTCATCCAGCTAACTTCTTTGAAAGCAGTTTGAGGATTGATTTGTTAAGCCTTTTTAAAAAGGCGCTTTAAATGCATTTTCAGCAGAGTGAGTTCTTCTGTTAATCAATAAATATTCAATAATATAATTCAATACGTTTTAGATTCTCATTTTAATGTCAAATGAAATGTCAGATGTTCTGGCTCCACTGGTCTTTTAACAAGCACAATCTTTTGGTTGAGTTTGTCATTTTGCTCATTGTAGTCTTTCTCAAACTACATTTGGCTTGGCTCTTTTTTTAGTGTACAAACTTTTAAAGTATATTAAATTAATATTAAGTTGAGATAATTACACCAGTGGATGATAGTGATCTCTCAATAACCTGCATGCTCTCATCTAAAATCATAATTATATCAACACTCTTTCATTTGAAATCTATAGAGAGTCATTTGGATTTGAAAGTGACTTCACGTTTGGGGTTCACTCTAACACGTCTTTGTCATGATCCAGCTAATTCTCAATAAGGCTGCACTTTTGCAGGTTTGGCCTTAAGGACTTGTTCCAGAGTAATTTTAAACCAGCTTTGAAGAACCAAAAAATCCAGACTGACGTCAAATTGTCAACATTCTAATCTGGATAACTCAGTTATCCACATAACAACAACAACAGAGCCTTCTATATAGTGGATATCCTCAAGCAGATTTAGAATTTTCTGTATAAGTAGTGTTGAGCAGTTTGGTGTTTTGCTGCCTACTCAGCTGAAGTACAGTACATTTAAGGCTTGAACAGCCATCTTGTCGAGCTTTCCTTTTACCCCGTCATCAAAAACACAGGAAGTCACACAGTGTTTGTTTTGGTTTTTTTGTTTGTTTTTTTAACATTGTACATACTTTAAAGGTGAGGAGAGGTTATAGGGCGACATTAGATATTCTGGTTAAAAATAGTTGTACATGTGAAAATAATGAAATAAAATTGTTTTTTATATGCTGTCGTCAGTGTTGTGCAGAAACCAAATGTAAATCTACTCCTGGAAAGCTGAGGGGACGTGTAATCTTTTTTTCCCCACATTTATAAGTTTATGTTGAATGCAACTTGTGTCACACCCTCTGCTTCTGCCCTTCCTCTCTAGTTAGGAGCTCCTCTCCCTCTCTCTGTCTGTGTTGTGCTCCGATTACAGGAGTGGGATCAGGTGTGCAGGTGGAGCAGGAGTTAAAAATATCTCCAATCTTCTGTGTTAAATACCGGGCTTCAACTCCACCACGCCACCAGATCGTAGACTCTGCTACACAGTCAGTCTTGCGCCATCTTTTTGAATCTCTTTGTTTGCGCTATTGCTAACACTTGTCTCCCTCTGCATGCAGCATTTCCCGGTCTGACTCCTGCCTCTGTCCCACTCCTGCTCTGCCTGGGAACCGCACTGGATCAGTTCAACTCTTCCTGGTCCTATGGACTCTCGCTGCTTGGCTTCCCTGGGCCAGTTCCCAGCCTTTCCCTGTTCAGCTCCCCGGCTCATGCCTCAGCCTCTGCTCTGGCCAAAGAGATTCTGTTCAACAACTACATTCAGTTTGTTATTAAACTCTCCTGCCTCCAATTCCCAGTCTCTGGGTTCTCTTTATTAGTCTGCGTAACAACTGGAAAGGAACAGGAAACATCTTCTACAACATCTGACAGCATGACCACTGTCAAAATATGTTTAGAAAGTTGCTAATTGTTCTTACTGGGAGATAAAAAGAACAATGCAGCACTCGGACAAATTCCAAATAAAGCTCATTTGTTTTTAACATTGTTTACGGAAAAAGAGGATATCACTGAATTCCAAGAAAGTAAGAAGCTTCAAATTAGTGGTTGATCTATTTATTTGTTAGGACAATTACTGAGAGTCAATTAGGGCTTGCAGCCAATTAGCCTAGCTTTGAAAATAAACAAGTGCATTCACTGAAGCTGTTTACGCCAGCTGTCGGCTAATAATTACTCGGAGCATTTGTTTTAGCTTTACTACTTCTAGATGTGGGTTTTGGTGATAGGACATGTTTTTGTGGCATGTGTGCTGGATTCTGTTAATTCTGATGGTAATCTAATTATTCAGGAATAAAGTGGAGTTTAGGCTGCTCAGTCATAAATCATTTGTTTCTTCCTCCTTGCTGGAAGGTTTATTATGATTCATGTGTCGTGTGTATTTGTACGTTTCCTACAGTACAGTGTACTGTGCAGTGTCAGGCTACAGGACCAAGATCGCTGCATAGTCACTGATGAGCAGGATGCAGGAAGGGGACAGAAGAATGAAATTTAGAATGCCATCCACACACTGAAATATTTGGATACACATGCTGTTAATGGAATGGAAATAATTCTGTCTACAACAGGACATAGAAAGGTGCACACACAAACTCAAAATGTTTTGAACCAACAAAATGCCAACAACCCAAAACCAACAAACTCCTTTTTCTTTGCATTTATGGGCACATGCACATCAAAAGAAATTAGCAATTAAGATTAAATCAGCTTTTCTACATCTTTCTAGTTTTTCCTCAGTCAGATTAACTGTGAACTCTTCTAACTGAAACACCATTTTGCCACTGGTCCAATCACCGAGCCCCACCTGTTTCTCATAAGGCTTACACACTCAAAGGGGAGAAAGAGAGAGATCTGTCACATCAGTCACATCACCAAAACAAATATGAACCTGGGTCATAACAACAGTAAACAATTAACACACACATTTTGAGCATTTGTTTCTCTGCAGAACTGCAGCTATATCAAGACAATACTGTACTGTTATTCAGAATGTGATAGTCTCCAGTCTGGTGTGGATGTGATGCAGTTTGATATAAATTGAATCAGTACTGCTCTGTTTGCGTGTGGGAAATGCCATCAGTGTCCCCTGTTGGTCCAAATGCTGTTGGAGAAACGTTTCCACTCTGACAAGAATAATTATTAATAGTTAATTATTCTTTAATTTTCAGGACATTTGAAGCAGCTATTTTTTGCCACCACAATAGAATCACTGAGTCTAACCTGGTCACCCCAGCAGGAAAGGCTATTTGACTATGCCCCTGCTTATCTGGCCCGCAAATTCATTTTTTATTTTTTAAGATGGTCCCTTCAGTGACACACCTGGGTTAAATGGTCTTATGTCAGTATTACTCACTTAAATATCATTGACTTTTAGTAATACTGCACTACTGAAGTGTCCTTTAAAATGTAAACTGACCATCCAGACAAAAGACTTTATTCCAGACAGGGTTGGGTTTCTAACCATGTTTTGCACTGTTAAGGACAGTAAAAATTATGTTTAGTTGACTTTATTTTTAATAGTTAAGGATTTGTGGAAATTTCCAACCTTCCAGACAGCCACTGGCACTTCCTCATTTCATTGCAATCTCAAAACTAAATTAGACCAACTAACTGATTATACAGCTGGACTTTATTTTTGTAAATGTAATGTTATCTTGTAATGTGAAAGGTAGTGACAAACCCACAGAGTTATTACCCAACTCTGCAGTTCTCCTCAGCTGTATGGAGCCTTTTACTTTGTTTCAGCTCATTGTTTGGTTTTATGGCCTGCAGCTTTATTTGAGTTGGAGTTGGTGGAGACAAAAACAGAGCTAAAAGAAGAGTGAATATTGAACTTTCATCAGGCGGACACAAACAAGACTCCCAATGAATTAGTAAGTTAGATTTTCTGTGCATGAAGCTGACATTCACATCTTCATATTGTGGGTATAATTACTGTATGTAACAACATAAGTTTGGTTTCCATGCTCAGTGCATTTTGATGTCTGAAAAAGTATTATTCCCCACTTAAAAGAGATGGCAGCCATTTTAAAATTTTTTGAAAAAGAAAAGGACATTTTTCCCCACCTTTGATTAAAGTCAGTGTTTTTACTAATGTATCAAATTACTATGGCTGATGTGAAGGGCTTCACTAGCCCTGACAAATCCACTTTTTTTTTTTTACAGATACACATTTACTGTGTGTTATTAGGTCTCACCATTTCTGATTAAAGGAGCTAAAAAGAGTTAAAAACAAAGTGCATATTGGACTTTTGTCGACCTTTGCTGAACATTGATATTTGTCAGGTGGTCAGAAACACAAATCCAAATGAATGCTAATGTGCTGCATGTGCTGGATGTGTAACGCGCATGTGTTTGCTAACAGGTTACCCACAACAACTTTATCAGGGCTACGTGTCTGTCAGCTTGTTGTGGTGTTCTTGTGTCCTCAGGTGACAAAAAAAACAAAACAATTAATGCAGCTTTAAAATAATAAAAACAATTTACAGGACAATGTGTTGTGTTCTCAAAGCTAATCCCATTCCAGGACAATAGGTGGCACTATGTAATTGTTGTTATACTAGTAGTATTGCAGTGTGTGTTGTTGTAAAATGTGCGCCCACAGTAAAGTAGCATGAAACGTCATCCTCTGTCCACTGCTTCTGTCTTAAGTGCTTTACTACAAATACACAACACAGTGTTCAGACACTTTTCTTGACACTCTAAGCTGTTTTGAATTGCTTTATTTATGAAGTAGCTTCAGTGCAGTTATCTACTTTTTTGAGGTAGCACTTGCTTAGCTTAGCTTACATTTCTGACAGTGAACAAATTTATTATAGTTGAACTATTTCAAATGTAATGTTACTAGATGACTTGGCTACAATTTTTAAGTAGTTTCCATTGTTGAACTAAAAATATCCAAGACATTAGGGTGTGTCTTTACACAATGTCCCAAGCTCTGTTCCCAGCTTCAGTCCAGAAATTTTAGGATCAGCTGAACCCCATCCATCATTGCCATCTTTTCCTAGCATCAATCGATCCATTACTTCCATTTAATTCCTCTCTACTTTGTTACAGTTTTCTCCTTGTGTCTTTCCTGACTCTTTCCCGTGATCGTTTGCCTATTACCCATGCTGTCCATCTGTCCATCCTTTCTATGATCTATGTATGTGTTCATCCATCTGTCTTTCACATCATCCATCCTTTGCAGCTCATGCCAATCCTTCTTTTCTCTTTCTATCCATCTGCCAATCCCTCTATTATCTATCCATCTCTCCTTTCTTGAGGCTTTTTAGTTTTTTTCCTGCTCTCGGAAATCATGGCCTCAATCCCTATGGGGAAATTTTTCCTGATAAAATGTCACTCACACACTCACATGCAAACGTACTCATAAACATTTAACCACACACACACACTTATATACACACAAATACACACACGCACGTATCCAAAAAGCCTGTATTTGTCCTAATAAAACGTCAAGCCGGCAGCAAAATGAACTGTAATGACTTTCAGGCTGTACTAATGGCCAATAAATCCTGGATTAGGAAGCACACACACTCCCTCTCTCACTCACACACACACACACACACACACACACACACACACACATACATACAAACACACCCACACAGGGTCATGTTTCATGGCGTGCTGCGCTGGGTTCATTCAGGAGTCAGATGGGTAAAGTTTTAAGCTGTTTTCTGCTGTTAATGACTGTTGTGCTGACTTTTATAATAACAGCATGGAAAGGAATCAGCAGGAATTAGCATGCTAGGATCATTTAAACCAATGATTCATGATGACTAGGGCTGGAAGCCATACACACACAGAGATACACAGCGTTCACACACACACACACACACACACACACACACACACACACGTTTCACACACACAAACGCTTCCATCAGAGAGTTTCACATTATGACAGTTCAGAGTCATTTTCCAGCGGAATGTACAAAATAAAATCCCGGAAGCTGTGTCTCCGTCGTCTTTCATTTTCAATCGAGTGATGGATGCATTTCATCATTTTATTTTAGAGAGAATCAGCAGGATAAAGTGCAAATGAGAGAGGAAATTGTGTATGAGGGAATGTCTACTGTATTAGATAGTATGTGGAGATGAATGATCAGTGAGATTACACTGAGAGGGATGATGTGGCACAAAGGTCATAAGTCAGGATACATTTTAGTTCAAGGAAACTGAGCTTTATTTGGATAAAATGAGAGAAAACCAATATTACTACCTAACTTTGTCTGGTACAGATTTGTAAAACTCCAAATGAGGCAATATAAAGCAACATTATGTATGGTATCTGTAGATGAACTTAATTGATTTTGTAATTGCTGGAAGTTGCAATGTACATCATGTTGTGATGAAACTGAAATGTCCACACTAAGCCGGCAAATTTTGAAAATGTTGTGATGTGAATGTTGTGTGAAAACGATTGTTGTCACTAGCTTTTTTACTAACTTTTTACTAACTTTTGTTTTTAGACCTCTGTCCAAATCTAAGCGCCTGAACAAAGAAAATGGCTAAATCTCTTCTTCTTTGTGCTATTTCAGTTGGAAAACAGTAAAATAACTTGGGCATGAGAAGAAGCTGCTAATGAATAATAAACGTTATTTATGTAGCACATTAGAGTCAAGGCTGATTCATTTCAAAGTGCTAACAGCTTAAAAGCAACAGCAAAACTACAACGGAAAAATGGAAGAATGGTGCACAAGTAAGATTTCACTAAAAGAGTAACAACTATGAAAAAGACACATATACATAATAACACGTACTATGGAAGCAAGAGCTAGAAAGGAAGTTAAGAATCAGTAAGTTCAGTCCACTGTATCAAAGCGCTTGCATGCTACTTTGTTGAAAGCTGAAAGGGCATCCACGGTCTTCCAGTTACATTTACATTACATTACATTACACCCAGTTTCCCATTAGTTGTGGTGTAACCATGGCAGCCTCTTTTTGTGCCTTTACAAAATGGCTGAAATCAGTGCACGCACATTTTAACAGAGAAGAGAAGGTAAGGCAAAGAATATTTTTTGCGTGTTGCACATTCAATAAACTGGGCAGATTTGAGAGGAACCTCGGCACTTCACACTGCACACAACACTGTAGGAGTTTTTCACTGAGTGAAACAAAGACAATTCCTAACCAGATAGCTGAGGGAGACTGAGACAAAGAGGTATGGGATGATGGTCCTGTGGAGGAAACATTTGTGGCAGAGGAGGATAGCGAGAGCCCAGAGGAGGCGCCTTAAGCTGAGGGAGAGCAGAATGATATTCACTGTCACCCAGTGACAAAAAAAAGAAGAAAGAATAGATGGCGGTGAGACAGCTTAGTACAGAAAAAACACAAATTCTTAACGTATTTTGCTTTGCTACAAGAAGAATTGCCATATCTTTGACAAACATATAAGAATTCAAATTCCAGTGAATTTAACTCACACTAATACACTAGTAGACTTGTTATCAGATATTTGAAGTACTTTTCATAGTATACATACAATAATAATTTATAATTAATATATAATAAATCTAAATCATTTCTAAAGATACTCAGAAGCCAGTGTATAAAGAAGGAAGGACTGCAGAAATATGGTGATCTTTCTTTGTGACAGTTCAAACCCTATAGTAGCACAATCTGGGACAAGTAGAAGACAGGAAAGACATATATCAGCATAATAAGAAAATGTAATGCCTCCTGGATTGCACTTTAAACACCTTTAATATCAGCGTGCTGCAACTACAATATGGCAAAGTTATGGTTGAGTTTTAAAAAAAGATCTCAGTTGACAGATCACAAAAAATAAAGAAAAAAAACATTAATACTACTAACTAGCTGACATTGAGATTCAGAATTGAATGCTCCGGCACAGCAAGAAAACCTTTCGAAAAGAGAATGATAAACTATCTAAACCAACACTTAAAGCTAAGTTTGAAACATAAGAACTAATTGAGTCCAGTGCAAATCACTGATACTATCGAGCCAATCTTTATGAAGCCCTACAGTGTCACTGTGTTATTTACAGTGTCATTTGGACTGAAATCCAGAGAAATCAGAACTGTGAAGTGCACTGTATGTCACAAACCACTTCTGTAATTTGTTGCTACCAAGTTGTGTTGCATGCCTCTAATAATTGATCCACCACATTTCTCTAGAATATTAATTCTTTCCAAATGGGGCTTTAGCGGAACTAATTCATGAGGCTCCAACAGACAAGAGCATCCCATTCCCACTAATCACTCCCTGTTTGCCCAAATCAAAGCTGTGTGTGTGTGTGTGGTCACTGATGGGAAGTGCTCTCCACACAAGTAGTAACAAATCCAAATGTACTTGTAGAATGATATGTAAAAATGAACTTCTGGATCTGGTATTAATTTACCCAGAACAGCAGAATCTTTCCAACATATAGTGTAGTTTACAGTACTGACCTCATCACGCAAGATTTCTGAGTAATGGGTTCTTCAAAAGGAATCTTACAGCCACTTGGGGCCACCAACATGCAAAGTTATACTGTATATAATGTAATATGCAGTTCTGTATTTTCATGCTTGCTTGTGTTAAAGCCTCTCACTGGCAATCAGTACTGTATTGACCACCTCTATAATAAATGTGTGATCAAACTGCATTATATTTATCATACAAGAGGTGAACCACACTGACTGGGCCACAGTTCCTTTTTAATAAAGAAGAATATTGACAGCTTAACACAGTATGAAGCTGGAATCTGTTGTCACAACTGCACCCACACATGCACTCACACTCTTCTTCTGTCTTCCTCAGGTTTCACTACTTTATATACATCTGTGAAAATAAAGAGAGAAATATTTTTAAGAGTAGTATTGAGACACTCACACATTGACATAAAGCATGTTGGTGCTTTGGACGTTTTTTTTTTTTTACAACTACCAATATAGAAAATTTATTTAAATTGAGACAGATGAGCAGAAGTAGATGTAACAGAACTCTATACTGTAAGAAATATGTGTAATATACCGATATATACCGATATACTTGAATTGACTGCCTTTTATTATTTGTGTTATGTGCATCACGTTGTAACTATAAGCATAGATATATTCACATACAGTATACTGTACATATACATACAAATGTGTATAAATGTTGAGACAACAATTCTAAATCATCAGGGAGAAACAAATTTTTGTCTTACATTTTACCTTGTTTTTCTCCATAAGAGTAAAAATGACATTAATCATAAAAATAAAAATAAAACAACAAAAGGCAAGCAAGCAAATAATCAAGCAGACAAACAAAAAGATCTTGTATAATCACACTAAACAGAAATTCTAATACTGACATTGTCATATAAACATCAGTCAATGATAATGATTTTGAAGACGTTACCTATCTATTGTATTTTTTGTTATAGTTATTTTGTAGTTATTTTGTTGCAATTTCTTTATCTTCTTTTTCATCTTTATTTGTGATTATTTATGTCTCAATTCACTTTTGTGGTTATTATTTACTATATTATGATGAACATAATACCTCTATTTTTGAATCATTTTTAATGCTTTATAATATAAATAGTAGATGCTCACAATCTACGTAACATTCTAGGTTCTAAGGTCACTCATCTATACTATGCATCTGTTCATTTTACTGCTGTGACACTTCACTTTACCGTGTGATCAATAAATCTTATCTTACTGTACCTTAACTTAATATATTTTTATTGTTGTGTTTTTTTTATGGTGAGTGTACAACTGCATTAATGAAAAGCATTTCCACATTTCAAACACAGTGTAATGCTGGTTGTTGGCTGGTCTGTGAAGCGTGAATATTACATGCTGAAAAGTAGAGACATTTAATCTATAAGAGCAGCAAAGGTAATAAAACCTGTGTCATTTCAATATCAGTTACAAAGAAGAAAACAGTGCTTTTAGGTTGTTCATGTCGATAAATATTAATGTGTTGATTTTATAGACCTTGTTTCAAATAAATATTCATGTGCTGAGCAGGTCAGAAGGCAGAAACATGAGTTAAGTTTGAAGCGTAGCTTTGGGAATCGTCTTCCGAAATAAATTTCAAATAGAGCACATCCATATATGTGTGTATATACTGCATATAGTTTCAAAATCAAGCATTCTAGATAGATCTATACATATAGACATAAACTCTACTGCATATAAACTGTATTTAAATAAACAGTTTTATTTGCAGAGAACAAATTGACATTATACTGAAAACAACACAAAATTATACAAATGGTGAAAATAAAAATTGCATCTTTTTATTAATATATATATAAAATATTGTATAAAAGAGTATTTTAAAGGTATGAAATATAATGTGTGTTTAAAATTCTCTACATTTTGTTCATATTAAATGAAAACTTCCGACAAAGACGAAAACTTTTAAAAATGTCATAGTAATACATATAAATTGGGAGAGGTCTCGGTTCTGCAAACTAACTGGACTGATTATACTTATAATAAGCAATAAAAATCAGTAATAGAAAAAGTCAAATGGAAATGGCAATTTTATATTCAGTCTGTGACTCATCGTAACTTACTTAGTGTCCTTTATAATATCTGCTAAATATTTTTTAATATTATTCTAATATTATATTCTAAAAAAATCTTCCCCACCGGCTTAATTGAAGGTGAACTGGCTTTCACACTGATCTGGTTAGAGCAGTGTATTTATCACTGGATGACCTTTTACAGTAACTCAGAACACACACACACACACACACACACACACACACACATGCATGCATACAGTGAGAAACAAAGAGCCAGGTTCATTCCTGAGTGTGATGCGGGAATGAAATGTGTTGTTACTGGAGCATATCACTAGATAGACTGATCAGCAGTATTACTCCACACACACTCACACACACCTGTAATTTCCATGACCACTGAACCCTAGCTGACAAGCTGTCAGCGGAGCAGGAGAAAAAAAGACATCTTACAATCCACCAGTGTGTTTGAATGGAGGTCTGTGTACGTGAGCACTTCAACAAAGACATGATTCCTTCGCAAATCTCACCCCGGAATCGTTGTACCATAGGTGTGTGTGTCTGCATATGTATTCACTGCAACAGCAACACACACTGTAATTGTCTAAAAGCAGGAGGGTTGAAGTTTCTCGGCTGCATGAAAAACTGCAAAGTGCTTATTTTCCATTTTTCCACTCTGCTTCCTACTGAGTGTTTCATCAACTCTGGGAAAACAAACTCCACATTTTCTTATAAGTTGTACGGTCTTCTTCCTTCCATCTCTGTTTGCTCTCTCTCCCTCTCCCATCCTCACAGCTAATATGATATTCATATGGAAGTAAGCCCACTTGAATAACTTCTCATTCCATAAACAGAGCAGTATCGGAATAGTTTAGTGTTGAGGATTTGCCTTTTCACTCCAAATGTGGTGTTTAGTGGCCTAATTGTATTGAAGCTTCCCTAGATGACTTAGCAGTAAGAGGTAACTTATGGAAATTTGACTTCATTATTCAGAAAACCTGTAAGGTATCATTGCTAAAGCAGATGTGTTGGTTTTGTGGAGTGGATGTTTAGGAAAGAAAATCCATCTTTAACAGGAGCCTCACTTTTTAGGAGATTTCACCGAATTTCCATCCATCCTGTTTCCAGTCACAGGGGGCTAGAGCCAATCCCAGCACACGTTGTGCGAGACGTAGGGTACACCCTGGGCAGGTCACCAGTCTTAACACAAGGCTAACACATACAGAGAGACAACTATCACACCAACAGGCAACTCACCTATTCTACATGCTTTTGGTCTGTTGAAGGAAAGCAGAGCACTCAAAGGAAACCCTATCAGACAAAGAGAAAACATATAAACTTCACATAGAAAGGACCCAGGACCCTCTTGCTCTGAGTCAACAGTCTAAACTACTGAGCCACATTTGCATTTGTCACTTTGAGTGTGATCTGAACATGAGCAGTTTGCGCTATTTGTGCAGTCAGAAGTATGATGCATTCAGAGTGAGTCTGACAACAAGGTTACTCTTCTGGAAAAAGGTGGCCGACTCAATCCAGTTGAGTTGTTTAGGTATCTCAGAATCCTAAAGGAGAATGAGACTGCCTGCTGGTTAGGAGCATCAGCTGCAGTAATCAAACCATGGTGAAACCATGATGAGAGCTGAGCTACAAAAACCAAGCACTTAATTTAGGGGTGTGTGCTCTTCCCACTGCTCTTCTCCCTTTACTCCAACATGCTTCAGGAGACCCGTCTGTTAAACTCCTGAAGTTTGCAGACAACACAACAGTCACCAGCCTCATCTGGAAAGGTGACAAGTCTGCATACAGATGGGAGATTGAACAGCTGGCCCTTTGGTGCAGTCTTAACAACCTGGAGCTGACCACGCTCAAAACTTTGGAGATGACAGTGGACTTTAGCAGGAGCCCCCCAACACTGCCCCACATCATCCATACCCAACAGCACAGTGTCTGCTGTGGAAACCTTCGAGTTTCTGGGATCCACATTCTCTCAGGACCTGAAGTGGGCGTCCAACATCGACACAATGTATACATGCATGTACTGTACATAACCACCCACTTTATGTATATCCATTCAGTTTTCATTTCTTTGAGTACTTAAAGCCAGAGTCAAATTCCTTGTGTGTGTACACATACTTGGCCAATAAAGCTGATCCTGATTCTAAAGGTTTTTAATGGTAGATGTAAAATTAAAATCTAAAACTTAAACCTGTAATTTAAACTAGACCCAGGAAAGAAAGTGGTGAAATGATGTCCAAACCCAATAGGAACAGTGGGGTTTGTTGGGTTGGGACATCCATCTCAAATTCCAGTATTTGCACATAGTCATGTTTCAGTTCAGTTCAGAAGGAGTATTCGAGCAAAACTGACTTTTGGTTTGTCTAACACTGTAGTAACATCATACTAACAATAAAAATCCTGGAAAGAAAAGGTTGCTTTCAAATATACACTGAGGTACGAGTTAATACAATCACCCAAACAATCTAATGCAATCCAATACAACAGCCCTGCAATACATAGCCTGTAATGTTGAGTTATTTGTTGACACGATCAGAGAAGATTTGCTGCATTATACTGAAATGTCTCTAATGTTTACTTAAATACATGAAGGGCAGTATATAAAAAAAAATAACGTTACTAGTGTGACCAAGAGTAATTTCCTTTTATTTTATGAGAAATCTCATAACGCAGTACACATAATTTTAAGAAGCCAAAACGCACATGGTAAGATGATAGCAAAATCTTCAAACTAATTAGAAAGCAGACTGAAGGGGGGGAGGACTAGCAGATGGGGGTTTGTGAATCCTGCTATGGACAATAGTTTGAGCCTTTAGCTGTGTGTGTGTGTGTGTGTGTGTGTGTGTGTGTGTGGGTGTGTGGGTGTGTGTGTGCATATCAAATGCCACCAGCATTTTTCTAATCCACAGGGACACAACTTGGCACCCACTGGAACCTTCTCTCACTGTGACAGTTTTAGCTCACTGATTCACTATGTGTGTGTGTGTGTGTGTGTGTGCATGGGCCTGCCTACATATGTATGTGTTGTGTCCATAACGACTTCTCTCTCTCTCTCTCTCCTCCCTTCGCAGCCTCACTATTGTCTCTTCTCTGTTTGAGGGATTCAACATGAGCGCTTCAACAGCCCACTATGCTCATTACATACACACACACAAACAGAGCAAAGACAACCCCAGGGGTTGTCTTTGTCAAGTCACTCTCCCCCTTTTTCACAGTTTTTTTTGTTTTTTGCTTTTTCTCCTTCTCTACATCTGTTCACAGCCTCCTCTTTCTTTCTCTCCCCCTCTCTCCTCACTCTCTGCCATCTCTCTCTTTTTTCTTTATGCTGTCTTCTTTCTTTTTGAGCCCCTCTGCCTTCCACAAAGTAGCCAAAGTCAGAGAAGGTCAAAGACACACAGTTTTATGTCCTCTCCTCTCTTCCACCTGCTCTCCTCTGACTCTTCTGATCCTGCTCAGGAAACCTGTCCACCCCGATGAGGACCTGAGGGAGGACAGGGAGGAGCAGCTGCTACATCCACAGCACTGAATGAAACACACATTCTATGAACTGTTCAAAGAAGTTGCACTCACACCATCATTTTTGTTTATTTTGCACACCTTGTATGTACTAAGTCTCAGTAATTAATTCAATTCAACATAGATATTTTGTCTTTCTTCTGCTCAAATAATTACTGTATGATTGATTTACGTTACGGTGATACGAATTCATTTAAACTAAAATTAGGATTAATTGTCGTTTATTTAGTTAAAAATGTCTTAAAAGGATGACAAGATTTGAAATAAAAAAATGTTTTGGTTTCAATCAAAGATGAATGATTTAAACCAAAAATACTTCTTATCACTGACAGACTGGCCCTATAGGAACATCACTGTATAAATGCACTAAATAAAAAAGTAAATACAAAAAAATGAACTTTGGCAACCACTGTAACTATAATTTAAATTGACCTGTAAAAGTTTGGGGTGAAAGGTCTGAGACGAATAAAGGTGAGAGTACTAATATTGATCAAATTGAATCCTGTTGAATTTATTTAGTTATTTTACCTCCCTAGTGGTCAATAAAAACATTTGAAAGATATAAATGGGCAGGGGGCTCTTAAAGCATCTCTTTTTGATATATCCATAACTATAAAAATATCAGTGTAGTGTGCTGTACAATGTACAGTAGAAATGGGAAATTGACCTTTGTCCTGAGAATTGTGAATGTGGAGAATTTTCTACAAACCATTGCACTCATAGAGAAGAGCCTAAATAGATAAATAAAATAGATTAAATAGATTATTCCACAAATGAAAGCTTAGCAGGGACAGTTTATTGTCTAACTCTTGTTGGGAATGTATGTATAAGTTCAGGAACATTTCCAAATCAGTTTGGAAAAAAGAAACAAAGGCAGACCATCACATGTTAATCGTGGCAGTTAATGTCTCTTTCTGCCTTCCACTGGGTTTCTGTCACATGTTGAACGCTTCAGACAATTTCCATATTGCACTTTGTCATCTAACATCACTCTGCTCCACTCCGATCCAAATGGGAACCTCAGGATGTTTACGTCTCCTAGCAGCTCTTATAGAATGACGTCTGGTGTTAATTAAACACAATGCAGCTGAATTCCACCATGACCAATTTAATCCATCCTGTCTGGATGGGAGGTAAGACTGGTTTGTCAGATGGGAACTGTCTGTCTGAAGGCACAACGTCCGGAGGGACCACAGTGGCAGACGGACCGACTAAGAATAGCAGAGTCAGACTGACAGGCTTGGTGGATGGAGGACCAATTCACGCCTGGGCTGATGAGAAAACACAGAGGTGAAAAATGTATTGCCATGTTTCCTTATGTGTTAAAAACAGCATGACAATAAATGTGTCTCCTACAAAAAGTGCAGTTACCCTTGGTCCACTTTACAATACTTTAAATATAAAGAATTATATACACAAACATGAAAATGACAGAAAAACTGGAAAATCTCTGTGTACATTTAGGGTCCGGGAGGTAAAATTTTATAGCAACAACAGTAGAATATGTGCATCAAATTTGTCTTTAACTTGTAGCAAATATTACGGGTCTTTGAACATTTGAATTGTAATTGTTGGGCTCCTATTCCACCAATTAGTATCTATAATTTTGCAGTATTAGTGGCATAATTTTTCAGGATTCATCACCATCTCTGAAAGTTAATTTAGAAAAATTGATTAAAAAAATGCTGACAGATATACAATTTCATTTTTAACCCCCATGACTAAACTGTGATATGATTCGTTATGCTAATGAGGTTGTTAAACTAAATATTTGATATAATAGGCTAGATAGATAACATAGGCTTGTTCTCTTCACATAGCACACACAAACTCCATATTTGTATCCAATGAAGAGATTATAAAATCACTATGTCTGCATATAAGTTTAAGAGCTAAAACATGTAACAATTCACTGTGTAAGGCAAGCTTCTGGTATCTGTTCTCTGATTGTTTTTTGCACATGTCATTATGTACTGTACATCATTTATCATTGCAGAGGGAGGTCATAGAGTGGTGGTTGCCTGTAGCCCATTCCATCCGCTGTGTGTAAATTCAAACGTAGCTTAGTTTGAACGTAGTGTGAGAATTATGCACTACTTCATAAAAACTGGTTGCACAATGCAAGTTAGTTACAATGCAGAGACAAGATCTAACTTAAAACGTCTCCTCCCCGAGCAGGTGTAAGTTACTTCTTATTAACTGTTGTCACGGTGAGACAGTTAGAAAGATGAGAAAGATTCATGTTAGAGGAGCCAGGGTACTTTTCTGAAATTCACTACAACACATATACAGTATATACAGCATATATATATATGTGTGTGTGTGTGTGTGTGTGTGTATGTATATAAGCTCTTCTCTATGATTGCATATATATATATATATATATATGTGTGTGTGTGTGTGTGTGTGTGTGTGTGTATGTGAAGGAATTTTCCCCTGATTCCCCAGGTCACGTTCAGGTCAGTTGCAAACCTAAGAGCAGAAGGCCATAGCCTGTCTCTTTCAGAGCAATAGTTCAGCTCTCTGTCTACAGACTGGCCAGTGCGGCTGCTCTGATAAGGATGTCTCCATCTCCCAGGAGACCAAGGTTATAGGAAGATATGCTTCCTTTTTCCCTAGACTCTACATTGATAGACTGGCTCCTCTCAGTCTCCTTTTTGACGTTCATTGAATGTGACCTGAATTGACGTACAACGTAACTAGATTAATTTAGTTATGCATAGTTCTTTGTTTATAATCCAATATCCAATAGAATCTTCACACATATTTAGTTATGTGAAGAATAGCCTTATTTGGAACACGAAGCAGCCCGCATTATCCCAAAACATCAGGATAAAAAGACTCTTCCAGGACACAACCTTCAGAATTGAGGAGGCACTACACTGTGTAAACTTGTATTGCTTAATCTCTATCCTCCTTGGCCAAGCTTCAATAAATGCTTTTGCGTAAGACATCCAGGTCTCCCGAAACTTCTCTCGAGTTAACCAGCTCTCCAGAATTTCCCTCGCAATATATATACACACACATAAACTTCTTTAATTCTTTAGAAAAGAAATTGGTTACGAAGAAATAATTAGGATGATTAGAATTAGATTCAGGGTGTGAAGGATGAAGTTTCACACCATTCCTTTTACAGAACACTACCAAAAAAGAGGAAGTAATACAGCTTCTCTCTTGTCTTAACTCTGTTCTCCAGATGCTTAGCCTTTGGCCTCTTGAGTCTTGACACGCTTTTCTTTGGCCCTGTGCCCATGGGGGCGGGCCCAGAACTTCACTGGGCTCAACGCCTGCATTTCTGCCATGACAAAAGTCACAACTGTGACAAACTTTGCCACGGCGTCTCCAGCACACCAATGTGGGGGTGTGTGAAGATGTTATCATCCTGCAGCCTGCTAAAAGACTGCCGACTCAAGCTGAGTCACCACGTGGGATAGAGCACACCTGAAAAGGCGTCCAAACCCAACAGGAACATACCAGCTCAAGCTGAGTAGCCACATGGGACGGAACGCCTCCAAGAAGGCCTGAGACCTGGCCCACGTGCTGATCCTCAACTACTCCTTCCCCTCCAAAGCAACTTCTCCCTGGCCACCAGTGAAACTTTATTAGATTGAAGGGAGATCCTACTTCTGACCTTACACTGAGGTTACAGAGCATCAACCCCAATATCACAGGAAAAGTTGTGATATGGAATTGTAAAGTATTTCACTTGTACTTCCCAACCACCTCTCAGCTGCTGAACAGTGCATTAAGGTGATTTTACTGGTCAATGATAAAGTTTCATCCACTTAGTGGTCTCCTGTGTTTCCACCAGTTAATACATCTTGCTAAGGTATTACTTCACTGCGCTATATGGTATAAAATGGTCCTCGTTCATTAATTACTTGTTCGTCGCTGTGTTCTTTGCATTTATTCACGCTTGCATTTATCCACTCATTTGTATGTGTAGTAGCTGTTAGTTGTGTGTGTATAGTTTAGTAGTTTAATAAACATTTCATTCATTTCAACTCATGAGTTCTTGACAAACTAAAGAAGTTGAGTTCCATCACTCTACTTAATCTTTTGTACTAATTATTCATTATCATAATTATCATTGTTTAATATCCTTTAAGCCGTTTATGCTACACCAGCACTACATATAGTATTATACTACAAATTCAACACTACATTTACAAGACCGTTACCAAACATAAATGATGATCATTTGATATTTCTTTGCTTCTAGTAAATGCATTAGCTTTGCACCTGAGAAGGCACTTACTGTTCACCTTAGTAAGTCACCTGGTGCAGCCTTACTTAATCTCTGTAGGTCAGATGAATATAAGACATAACATTACAGCATACAAGTTCAAAATTGAGAAAACGAGTCTGCACAGCCTGAAAACTTCAGCAAAAATGTTTTGCTTATCCCAAGACGTTACGACGCCACTTCATAAATGTAGACGTGGAAGAAGAAAAAGGAGAGAAAATCACAGAAAGAATCAGAGTTGCTGGTGTATTCTGAGATGAGTCAGAGTCTGAACTGTCACATAAACACACACAGACACCCTCCATACACTTGGTGTGTATGTTTCTAGCTAGCTGCAGCCAGTCTTTACAGTTAACACATCGGCTGCTTGGGCTGAAAAATCACAAACTGCAGTCAAATTTCTACGAATAAAGTGAGGTCATCTGCCTCCCATTGTGTCAGGTTCTGACACCACATTTTCCTCAAATAACTGCAAGGGAAGTGGTCGACACAAACAAATAAAGGCCGGCCCCAAATACAGGCTGGGGGAACAAACAAGGTGGATCAACTCCTGGTGCCTGTCACATTATGTGCATGCCAGCTAAGCATAATGTACATTTGCATTGCTTTAAATGAATAAATTTGACAATACAACCTATTTTCTTGCTATTTTCACCATTTTGTTGTTCTGGATTACTCATCTTACAGTAAGCGTTGTCCGATTTCAGGTGTATTTGTGTTAATGTCCCAGCAAAACTATATTTTGTAGTGGTGTACAAGTGCCACAAGGTGGCAGTTGCTACAGTGGAAGTACCATATAGAAACTGTGCGAGTCACTGAATTTTCCACAACACGGTCCTGCAAATATATCACAATCAATGCCTTGTTAAGAAATGAAATGCCAGATGGCTTGTAATTTGAAATGGATACAGGAAGTGTTGAGTTTGTATTGACAGCAAAATGCAGTAACAAAACTTTAACAGGACAAACAAGAGCAGATTACAAAAGGTGGAGGCTTCAAACGAAAATATGACCGAATATACTTATCAAACAGAGGGAATTACAAATAAAGGCCTCTACGTCTTTAATATAAGCCTGCTTCAAATAAAGGCCTGGTACCGTGTGCATAAAGGCCTTGGCCACTATTTGAAGAAATAAGTGTATTGTGTTGTTCGTGAAGATAACTGGATGTGCGTAGCAAGTTTTTTTTTATTAAATCTTTTTAAGCTAATTAATGCAATAATTTTGCAAATCACTCTGACAGTGTGTTATCCTTTGAAGCTCTTTGAACTTAATTGCAGGTGGAACAATGAGGTGAATCATTGCAGGAATAAATTTTAAAAACCCTCTATAAATCTCAGTGTCTTTCTAAAGACGGTGGAAAATAATGTGTTGTTTGTCTAGTAAGTGTTTGGATTGCTTAATGTGAGGTACACTTGCAGCATGCTAGCTGGATGAGGAGCTAATGGCACGGTAGTCAAATAATCTTCAGGCTCTCTCCATCTATTATCATTATCTGTGCCGCTCTGTGCTCAGCTCCATGGAATTCATAACAGCTTGAGTGTGTGTGTGTGTGTGTGTGTGTGTGCATACATGTGCATTTGTGTGTATACAAGAGAGGAGGGGAAAAAACAGGGATTCACGTGTTACTCAGCATAAGTGTGTAAAAAAGTGCATACATTTGTGTTGATGGTGACTGTGTGTATGTGTGTATGTGGTGGAAAATCAGTGTGCATGCATCCCCTAAATCACATCACACGGCTAATGTAGATGTTAAATTGAATCGGCTGCTGCATCATTTGTCTGGTGGATCGTTACTGGTAATACGTCTGTCATATTAGCGAGGCATTCCTCATCTGGACAGTAAAATCTCTTCCCTGTACTCACTGGAATGGCTGCACTTAAGTGGTTGTATTTTCTCATTTGTGTTTCCATTTGTGCAATCTCACAAACAAGACAAATGTCATGCTCACACAATTTATTGTGACTCCAAATACATCTTGGATATAGTCCAGTGTTAGACAGTAGGCAGATTGAACCTTGCTGGAAAGTTGTTAAAGTGATATATACTGTACAAATACAAACAAAAAAACCTTCCTAACATGAGATGTTGTGTCTTTTCCAGTCTGACAAAATTCTGAATCACTCAAAATGATACTATGTAACACTGAGAAGTGTTGACAAAACTTGTATTCCACAGGTATGAGGAGGTTTAGCCATCTTTGGTGAGTCCATTTATTCATTTATTTGATTATTTAACAGGGACCATACAAACAAACATTGTTACATACAGATAAGCAATGCAATAAATGTAATGAAGCTTAGCAGAAGTTCAATCAGGAAGACTGACTATCTTTATGCTCACTCATTATTTACATTATCTCTCTCTCTCTATCCCCTTCCAACTCATCAGCTGACTGTGGGCGTTTCACTCTTTAAGTTAAACCAATCATATTTTGCCACAAAAAGTTTAAAACTGTCCCTCTCTGCTGCTGTCAGTTGTCCTCCATCCCATTGTAGCAATTATGGCTTAAAGGATATTAAAATATGACAATCACAATAATTAATAATTTGTAATTAAATTCACCTCAGGGCACCACCCCTGAAAAAGGGAAAAAGATAGCCAAATAATAAATTCAGTCTCGATCTAAAGGATGCTATGGAGTTCTTGACTCGTGTACAGTGCCATAATACTTCATACACACAAAACCACGTGATCAAGTTCTTTATAACTGAAAGGTCTATTAAACTACTAACTACACACACAACTAATAACTACTACACATACAAACGTATAAATAATAAGTAAAATAATAATAATAAATAAATGCACCCAGGAATAACTGCAATGAAAACAATTAATGAATGAATGAGGACCATTTTATACCCGATGATGCAGTGAATGAATATCTTGGAAAAACGTATGAAATTGTGGAAATACAGGAGACCACGTCATGGATAAAATATTTAATATTGACCAGTGAAATCACTTTAATGCAGCGTTCAGCAGCTGAGAGGTTGTTGGGAAGCATGAGTGAAATACTTGAAACATTTCCATATCGTGATTATATTGAAGGGAGATCCTACTCCTGACCTAACGCTAAATTAGTAATCTAGAGCATCAACCCCAATATCACAGGAAAAGTAAAGTTTCACCTGGTGGTTCACATGGCCAGGGGAGAAGTTCTCCGGCCTTCTCAGAGGCATTCCATCCCAAGTGGATATACATCTTTCTTCTGGCATTTTCGGGTGCGCTCTCCATCACAAGTGGCAACTTCGGGTTGAGTCGGCTCTCTCAGCAAGCGGCACGGCGATAACATCTTAATGCAGCCCCACTTGGGTGCGCTTGAGACAGGGTGGCAGAGTTTGCCAGAGTTTGTCAAAGTTCTGACTTTTTTAACCTTTGTCATGTTGAAATGCAGGAATTGAGTAGTCAGACTGGAGCAGGTTTCTCTGGCCTTCAGCACGTCCGGTGCGGCCCAGGGATCTAGCTGAGTTCCGGGAAGGCCCAGGTGTTCATTTCTGGGCCCACATGCATGGGCACAGGGCCATATCTTCCCGTCCTGAATCTAATTCCAATCATCCTAATTATTTTCTTTGTTCTTAATTTCTTTCTAACGAATTAATGACATTGTCAATGCTTCCATGTTTAAAAGGTTGGCCTCCTCAGTTGCTGAATGATACCAAACACTGTTTTATGAATACACAGTTACAATCTTAAACAGTGTTAGGCCAGGTTTAAAAGTCAACAATGGCAATCATGTACAACAGCTGATCCACAAACATATGTACATATATATATATAATATATATGTCTATATATATGCATATGAATACATATATGCACAGCTTATCCACTGGATCAAAGGAGTGTCTTTTCTTCTCCACCCCCCAGAGATTAAAACGGACACACACACACCCTGTGTGCGAGTGTGGGCGTCAGAATTGGGGAGTCTGTGTAAACAGTTCCTGTAAGTTCAGTCTCTTATTATGACGAGTGACACATAAAATCACCCCATGCATATACAGACGGGTCACAAATTAAAGTAAAAACCAACATAAAGTGTCTTAGTAAGGTGTTGGGCCACCACGTGCCATCAGAACAGCTTCAATGCTCCTTGGCATTGATTCTACAAGTCTCTGAACTCTACTGGAGGGATGAACACCATTCTTCCAAAAGATATTCCCTCATTTGGTGTTTTGATGATGGTGGTGGAGAGCGCTGTCTAATACGTCGGTCCAAAACCTCCCATAGGTGTTCAATTGGGTTGATATCTGGTGACTGTGAAGGCCATAGCATATGATTCACATCATTTTCATACTCATCAAACCATTCAGTGACCCCTCGTGCCCTGTGGATGGGGGCATTGTCGTCCTGGAAAAGACCACTCCCATCAGGACAGAAATGTTTCATCTAAGGATAACGGTGATCACTCAGAACAACTTTGTATTGATTTGCAGTGACCCTTCCCTCTAAGGGGACAAGTGGACCCAAACCATGCCAGCAAAATTCCCCCGACAGCATAACAGAGCCACCGGATGCCCTCACTGTAGGGGTCAAGCATTTAGATCTTTTCTTTTTGCCATCTTGACACAAAATCAGAATCAACTGGGCCTGCCCAGCATTTTATACATGTCACAGAGCATGATTGGATGTTAATTGCTTAATTGTACCATGCAGTGGACCTGTGTGGAAGCATCTGCATTCGTTATGTTTATCCGCTTATTGATTCAGGTTTTTCCTTTAATATGTCACCCGTCTGTACATCTCTACATATATGTACAGACAGGTGACAAATTAAAGGACATGAAGAGTCTTAGTAAGGTGTTGGGCCACCATGGCTACGTTCACACCACAAGCCTTAGTGCTCAATTTGGATTTACTTCTCAGATCCAATTTTTTTTTTGTTTGGCTGTTTACATTATTTTTTTAATGTGGCCAATATCAGATTTCAGTGTGAACTGATCACGGTCCTGAACTGACCCGCAGATGATAACGAGGATGAGGACGAGGAGGAGGAGAAAGAGAAAGAGAGCCACATTTTTAATTATGGCTTTTTGTGGAGCAACAGCTGCTACTTCTTTACAGAGGTGTGTGTGGAGGCAGCGGCGGAGCCAACGAGTGGTCGGATCGTGACGTGAATGGCTACACAGAAACAGATTTCATCCAAAATTTCAGGATGTCAAGGGTGACTTTTAACTACATCCGCCTCTCCTCAAGACTCTCTCTGCAAGACACTCAGTTCAGGAGGACCGTCTCCCTATTGGCTGGCAGAAGGGGATCAATCTAGAGTGAAGTAAAAGTCGCATGAATTCCGATATGACCATTCAGACTGAGGTTGCATTGTAAAACATCAGACCTGTATCTTATTTAGGACCACATATGAAAGTGGCCCAAATCGGAATTGAAAAGATCAGATTCCATGTGATTTGTGCTGTTCACGCTGTTGTGAAAAAAAAACAAAAAAAACTTTCCTCTATTGTTAGGTAACCATGACATCTTAATTAATGTACAGTTCATTAAAGTATTGCAAACCCTTTCTCAGCTCCTTTCAGCTCCTTTCTTTCCTGAGTTCAGAGTGCTGTGAGTCTGTGAACTTCCTGACCATTTCCTGGGATGTGTGTAAGTCTTCCAGTTATCAGATTAGTCCTGTCGTAAATTGGCCAGTTGTCACTTAACTTCCATTAGTGTCCTCTGTGAGTCCTGGCAGGCCCTATTTCATGACCCAGATGTCATGTGGACCGCAAAATCAGGAAAGGTTCATCCCTTTCTCAATAAAAGAAGGAAACTGGTTGATCAGTTTTTTTGTGGAGGATGTAAAATTGTTCATGTTCATCGTCATCACGCTACACCATTCACCTCCAGTCCTCATCACATTCAGCGGCAGGGGTCCTTCCACCGTGCTCATCAGAAATCCTGCTCCACATCACATCCATCCAGATCTCCAGTCATTGCTCTTCACCCCTTCACCACCACCACCACCAGTGTCTAGACTCCATCGAGGGGATATTTTTTTACATCCTATGGCATACTGCCCCCTTAAAATAATGACGTCAAGATGGGGTCTAATCGCCAATGACTCCTCATACCTAATTTTTTGCATCATGTCAATAAATCTGTTTGATCACTCTTTAAGCCTTTTTTCAATTAAGTCACTCCTGATTGAAGTGTATATAGGGAGTCGAGCTAAAGCTAATTTGCAGTCCCCCCTAACATGAAATTTCTCGTGAAGGGGTGCTATGGTTTTAAAAACTTCGGGAACCACTGGTCTAACAGAAACTGTGGGAGGCTGAGCACAGTAACTTTTACCGCACTCTTTTTTGTTCCCCACACACTGCTTTCTTGTTTGCAGTTCTTCTTTAATTACGTAAGGACTTGACGACCACAAATGGTCTTCCTCAGCCTTAGGTAAAGGTGGATTTGAGATTCATATGAGTTGTGTGTAACCACTCAGTAGCGAGATAATCAGCCACATTGTTTTCACATGTATATTGCTAATTATCCAATTTGCAAATGACATGTGACGTGTCATCATAGTTCATAGTCTATAAACATAAATTGCTCACACCCTTTACCTCACCTTTACCTATGGAACGCCATTTGTGCAAATACCGTCTTCAACATTTCTTGTTAACACATAGAGTTTGGTCATGTTAACATGCTATATTTTTACGCCTTAACACGTTAAGTCGTTAAAAATTGGCACCCTAAGACGTCTCATTTTGGCGTGTTAATATGCAAAATACCTGTCAAAGCCAATGGGTTGTTCCATTCTCGTTTAGTAGGGGTGTTAGAAAGGAAGTCTGAGGCACAGAGATTTTTGGCTATAGCTGTTCCCAGCCAAATAGTTTGAGGAGCACAAAAACTAAAATATTGGGCTAAGCTATGGCTCACCTTGAGTGCCTGTAGTTAACTTAACTGTCTGCTTGTAATGTTACCAGTCCTAACTACTTCTATGACAACGCTTACACCACACATACACATTAGGACACACACGGACACACACACAGAAATATGTGTCACTATAAACTGAATCTGAACCACTTATATTTGAATTTGAATTGCTCAACTTGAATAATTGCATTAAAAAAAAATGCATTTGAATCACATCATTTGAAATTTAATTTATTAATTTGGAACTGAATTCCAATAAACTTGAAACTGAATGTAACATGAAATTGAATTCAGTTGCTCTGAAACTGTACTTGACCCTCACTGAAAATTCAACTCTCTATATACTTCCACATTCAGTTCTCACAATTCAAATTCAGTTCTTGCAATTCAATTTCAGTTCACTGAGACACACATCCAGGTCACTGAGGAAGAGCAATCGAGTGGAGATTCATAGAACTCCTTGTCAGTCCATTTGAATTGGAGTAGTAGCCTATATTAATAAGCAGGTCCTATATCAATTACTATTATATAAGTGTAACGGCGACCAGCCTTTCAAACCAATAAGCCTGATGAAATTAAATAATAACTCAACAAAATGAAGTACTGAATTGGAGTAGTATGGTGCTAGTCTTAATATTATAGGTCCTATATAAATTACTTTTGTAATTTATATTATTAAGAAGAAGAACTTCAGTAGCCTATCAGTGTTTACAGGGACAGACGGCATGTATTAACCCTAAAAACATTCTATTATTTCGGTACAGTTCAAAGTTTCTGTAAGCTCTCTCTCAACTGACAGTTCTATATGTCTGACCAAGCACACAGAGTGAGCTACATGAATTGTGCTGCAAGTGCCGATATCATACCCAAGTGCTTTCAAATTTTTCAAATCACTGCTTTCAAATCACTTTTTTCCAAAGATCCAACCATGACTGGGAAGGCGTTTGGGACAGTCTTTTCGGCAGAGGATCACTGAATTTCCAATTGAACATACTTTGAATTTGATTCTTATAAGCCAAAGTCTTATATTTTATTATCTTATTATATAAATATTTATGAAATTACACACAACATGAGCATGCCTTTTCAGGGGACCATGCTTACTCTCAAATCTCATACACCATAACTTCAACAGTGGGCCAAACTTTAAACTGGCAATTGGGCTGGTGGTATCCCACTGCTGCCTCAGGAGATCCGTCTAGAAGGCTGGCGATGCTCGTTCCAGTCTGGGAAAACACAAGTATATCAAATAGGGCTGGCTAGATATCAGTATTTATCATCTGTGTTTTTATTATATCATAATACACTTTTTTTTTCCTGGTCATTTTTATTTCCTTGATACATTCTTTTTAAAAAANGCTGTCACCAGTCGCAGTGGGAATGAGTGATGGTAACGGAGACGCTCACTTGAATTGATAACATTACTTTGATAACGTTAAGTAACTAAAGACTAAAGAAAACTCATTCTTCCAATGGTTCAGACTGGGTTTAGACTTAAAGTATCTACATTTATGTATAAAAACATCCCCAATAACAGCACAGCATTGAGAACAAAGTCCAAGTTCCTGTTTTCAACAAAAACACCAAACTTGACTGTCGTCACTGTCAAGGGTGGCAACTCAATCTCCTTGGACTGTTCACCTCTTTTACCTTAGGAGGAAGTGGAAATTGGTTGAAGCACATCGCCACACCTCCAGACTGGTTAGAACCGTGACTGAACAAAAATCCTGTGTCCCCACTGATTAGTCCAAAAAGTCGCATCCACGTCAGAAGAATGAGTCTCTTGCAAAAAAAACAATGAGATTTTTGCCCTTTACAAAAGAGAAACAGTGTTTTTCTCATTATAT
Organism: Oplegnathus fasciatus; assembly: GCA_003416845.1. Classification (NCBI taxonomy): domain Eukaryota; kingdom Metazoa; phylum Chordata; class Actinopteri; order Centrarchiformes; family Oplegnathidae; genus Oplegnathus; species Oplegnathus fasciatus. The sequence goes on along the minus strand of NTHP01000070.1, from coordinate 1,271,982 downwards.
ATGAATCCATAATGACACCAAAAGAAAGCTGGTTTTCCAGCCCGCCTCACTTGTTAAATTTGTGGCCACAGCCTTCTCCTTTCTTCCCAATCCTCCCACCCTCCCTTCAGCAAAGTAAATGCCTTAATCCTTGCAGATTGGAGAGCCTTTGCTCCGTCGCCAGATTTCTGATGACATTCCTGTTCTTACTGTCCATCTTTCTTGCCACTCGATGCACAATGTCAACTGATTCTTCCATCTTTGGCTCCATACCTGGGCCTAACCCTTACCAAGGATTTGGATGACTTGCGCTCTGAAATCTTCATCTTTTTTCTCTTTCAAGCCTTTGATCTGGAGACACCACCTCATTCTGTATCATCTTTCTTGTTGTCTCACCCTCTCCTTAAGTTAGCTGCTCTCTTTACATACTTAGTCTTTTTGTTTCTCCAGGTCACTGACTTTCTTCTGGCATTCTTTTACCTCTTCCGCGTTGAACTGGACTGCCTTCGCTAAGCTAGCAATCATGGCGCTACTTTGTTTTGTCTGCTCGCTTAAATCGGCTAGCTGCTCATCCACTGTCTTTTCAAGGCTTAGTATAGCCTCCAACATGGTCCTATTAGAGACTTCAGCACTCTCACCATCGTCAGTTGACTTGGGCTTCTTTTCCACAGGCTTCTTACTCGGTGTTGGCAATGCCACGCTCCCTCTTATTTAGCAGAGTTATGTCCATTGTGTAGTCATGCTCTGCTGCTCAACCATCTTCTTTTCTTTGAACATTAGGTGAAGTTTCCTGTCCTTTGAGGTCCCATTTTAATTTGGTTTAATTAGCTTTTGTGTATTCATTTTGACACTTTAGAGCGGAAAGTTATCAACATCAGACTAAACTTTGGGACCAGTTTTGACAAGCTCCAAAAAACGCAGCTGCTCAACCCGCCATCTTGTTGGAAAAACATCATAATAACCGCAGTCCATATTTCAGAACCAACATAAACACATGACACTACTAGCGTAATGCCAATACTGAGGAAGCAGTAAAGTAATATTCACTTTTGATGCCATTGCGATAGGTAGTTAATTATCACTTGCTGAGTTACTGTTTTTCAATGTATAGGGGAGACCGGGGGCAATTGTAACAGGGGGCAATTGTAACACACTCAGTTCCTCCAATCAGAAACAAGCTAGAGTGATGACACTCACTCTGCACATGCTTAGTAGGATTCTTTCTCTGCCTGTGGAAAAGGAGCAGGATCACTTTACCTTGGCAGAAGTTTTCAGCAAAAAACTGATTTTGAGGNTATGAAATTACACACAACATGAGCATGCCTTTTCAGGGGACCATGCTTACTCTCAAATCTCATACACCATAACTTCAACAGTGGGCCAAACTTTAAACTGGCAATTGGGCTGGTGGTATCCCACTGCTGCCTCAGGAGATCCGTCTAGAAGGCTGGCGATGCTCGTTCCAGTCTGGGAAAACACAAGTATATCAAATAGGGCTGGCTAGATATCAGTATTTATCATCTGTGTTTTTATTATATCATAATACACTTTTTTTTTCCTGGTCATTTTTATTTCCTTGATACATTCTTTTTAAAAAAAATTTATACAAGTACAAACCGACATGGCACATATTCATTTTTTATTCATGAAAATTCTTCGGCCTCAGGTTGAGCAAGAACAAACCAAATACAAGAAATAAAACTAAAATAAAGGGCTACTCCTCGCAACATGGGACGCCGCGCAGTACAAGTAACTAGTAACTTATGTTGGCTGTGAAATATGGACTGAGGTTATTATATAATTCTATGGGTCTGCATCTTATCTGATGCTCCAAGCTAACGTTAGCTAGGTGGATGCTGTCACCAGTCGCAGTGGGAATGAGTGATGGTAACGGAGACGCTCACTTGAATTGATAACATTACTTTGATAACGTTAAGTAACTAAAGACTAAAGAAAACTCATTCTTCCAATGGTTCAGACTGGGTTTAGACTTAAAGTATCTACATTTATGTATAAAAACATCCCCAATAACAGCACAGCATTGAGAACAAAGTCCAAGTTCCTGTTTTCAACAAAAACACCAAACTTGACTGTCGTCACTGTCAAGGGTGGCAACTCAATCTCCTTGGACTGTTCACCTCTTTTACCTTAGGAGGAAGTGGAAATTGGTTGAAGCACATCGCCACACCTCCAGACTGGTTAGAACCGTGACTGAACAAAAATCCTGTGTCCCCACTGATTAGTCCAAAAAGTCGCATCCACGTCAGAAGAATGAGTCTCTTGCAAAAAAAACAATGANAATTTGAACCATATACAAAAAAATCTTAAGTAACATTATTAGATACTAGAGCGGTAATGTGATTACTTTTAGGTGTGCTTTTATTTGAGATACAGTGGGTTAATATGACAAATTTTTTCACTGTTGCAATTGCCCCCAACCACTGTTACAATTGCCCCCAACAAGGGGGCAATTGTAACACTCTGACTTCTTGCATTAAATCTAATATTATAGTCTTGTCCTTATTAGTGAAAATATATCAATTGTGTTATTAATTAGTGCACATATATATGTTTCTTATATCAAAAGATGACAGTTTAAGATGATAGTTTATTTCAGGAAGTCTGTGAGTTATGAAGGAAAATGTACAAAATGTTACAATTGCCCCTGCATTTTCAAGAATTCCCTGCCTGAATACCAAAAACTTGGCCAGGTATTTTCACCAGCATTAACACCAAATAGTGATGAACGCTAAGTTACCTGTCGTCGTTTCGTTTCCTTCCCTCAGCACCCCGCTGCCACAATCAAAATGAACGAACATTGACTTTGGGGCTAGTTTAGATTTAGATGATGATGTTGGCGCCGCAGTCTGCAACGTGACTGAACAATAATTGAACACAGGTTGTGTTGGTTACTCGTGTGAGATACTTTTATTATTTTTAACACATATTGGATAATTTAACACAATGTGTTGAAACAGTAATAACACAAAAAGTGTTTAGGATATTGACACATTCTTTTTCTGAGTGTGAGTGAGCGCTATTTTTCTTTTAATACTTTAAAGGAGTCCTATTTTGTTAAAAGAAAATGCATACAAAAA
>NTHP01000070.1:1222897-1257448 GCA_003416845.1 Oplegnathus fasciatus | reverse complement strand
TTTCCCCCAAAAGTATCTGGATCTCATAAACTGACACATTTTTGTTACCTCCAGGTTTTGCAGTCTTGCGCTACTGTCCGGTTAACTGATGGTTGCACTTACTCAGTTACTCAACCCTACCCCCCAGGAAAGGAATTCTACAGATTTTTGCAGCCCATAAACTGCTACAAAGCTGCTCTACAAAACTGATTTAAAAACGTCCTGAGAGTAGAAACTGGACACGATACATGTATCAAACTTCAGGTCATTGTCCAGATGCAATCCTAAATTTCTAGGGATTCTCGGATTTACATAATTTTCATTCTCACTTTCCTTCATTTAACCAGGTAAAAGTGTTTCAGGAGAGACATGGCCAAGAGGGCATCACTGGAAAAATAACACAAAGAAACACTGTTACAATAATAAATATAAACAAGAAAGATTAAGACAACTGTCACACTCGACCAAAGAGTATAGAAAATATCCAGTTATAATACAATAAAAGAGTATAGACAAAATCCAGTTGAGGTTCCTTAATGGGCATGGTTTTCCAAAACTATGTCAAATAAAGAAAGATGCATATATTAAACATCTTGCCCTACAGCACTATGTTCCAGGTCCTTTAAAATGTACTTAAATCAACCAACAGTAATTAGCTCTGGCAATTTCAAGTCCTTCTGTGTATTGTTCTTGGCAGAAGGGACAGCATCTGTAGAACATCATAGAATCATCAGAATACAGGCCATATTGGCTTTGATTTCTACACATGTATGTACACAGGTACAGGGGAACCAGCCCAAAGAGAGATTCATATTTCAAAATCAAAATCTGTGCACATACATTGAGGACCACAATCTTTTTGGAAATGTCTTATGGCAGAAGGTGGGCCGAATAAAATAGTTTCGGATTTATTATAATTTATTTATAAGACGTTCGGAGCCTCCAACACTTTCCTGCAGAGACTGGAATTTGTGTGGAGGTAGAGCTGTGTGTCATCTGTGCAACACTGAAAGCTGATGTTCTGTCAACTGTTCCCCAAGAGGAGCTGAATTTTCAAACAGCACAATGCACATCACACTGTGGTGTAGATGGAGCCCCTAGTTAGAGAGAAAGACCCAATATGGCCACTGCTGCCCCAACTGAACTCCAGCAATAAGCTGCAGTGCTGCTCACAGCTAACTGTTCCACAACTGGCATTCCAACTTCCAACTGAACCCGACTTAAGCCAAAGTATGCTTCAGTGCTATCAACTTCCACTGAGAGGAGATGCTTGCACAAAGGGAGGACTATTTAGTATAGAGTGACATAGAGTGAAGGGTGGGGGGGGTGTAGGGTGGGGGGGATCAGGGTGACAATTTGACTGGGTGGGACGGGAGAGAAGGCTAATGGAACTGCATGGACAGACAGTGTGGCAGGAGAGTCGGCCTATACCGAATTTGACATGCAATTAGAACATACATGGTATATACTGTACACACACACACACTTGCATAGTGTGTGTGTATATATATATATATATATATACGTGTGTGTGTGTGTGTGTGTGTGTGTGTGTGAGGAAGAGAGAGATTGAAAAAAAGAGTGTCCCCTGAACACACATTAGCTGAGGTGGGAGATGGTCTGGCCTTTAATACGTCCTGCTCTCTCTCTCAGTCACACACCTGTCATGGCTAATGCAGGAGGTGTGTGCAGGGGGCACGGAGCAAATTGTCAGCACTGTCATCAGGCAGGCAATGAACTGCAGGAACCAGAAAGTGACAGAAGGTGGTGTGTGTTGGAGAAGAGAGAGAGAGAGAGAGAGAGAGAGAGAGAGAGAGGTAGAGGTCAAGTAATGGAGGTATCGGAAATAGAAAAAAGTTCCTGTTATCCAACTACCTCTGTTTCTCCTCCTAACTTTGTAACTGTCCCTCTGTCAAACAATCTGTTGTTCAAACAGGTAGGTGGCCAGAGGAGAAGATGATACAGTTACTCAAAAGCTCAGAAACTCTCTGTGAAACGTCTCCATCTTATCAAGTCATTTTGTCACATTTTAACCCTGAAGACTTGTTTCCCAAAACTGTCATTCATTTCCTGACAATTACTTAAAACAAGGGCAGCTCCAGGAGGTGGCAAGCTAAGGGAAGGCATGGGGAAAGAAAAAAAATCAGAAAAAAATAATATATGTGCACTAATGCTATTACTACCACCACCACCACCACTACCAATAATAATAATAATAATAATAATAATAATAATAATAATAATAATAATAATAATAATATAATCATGGAGAGTGCTGACAACACGTCCACCTCAGCCACTGGCAGTGACGTGGGAGCAGGGCACCATCAGGGAGCTCCAGAACGGATCAGCAGGGTTTGGCCTGCTGGGTCAACAGTATTGTTACTGTTACCTTTTGTGATTATTAGTATTAATATCATCTCTAAATATCATGTTTCAAATATTGTTATTTTGTTTATTGTGTTTTGTGTTTATTTGTGTTTATTGTGACTGATGTTGATCCAGCTTTGGGTTGCCCTCCTACCCTTATAGGAGGGAATTGGGCTTGATCCCACAAGCCCAGTGGAGGGGTGAAGGGTATAAAATACAGAAATGGAAAAAAAATATATTGATGACAAAAATAAATACACTGGAAAATGAACAGGTAGGAAGTTGTCACTGTTGTGTAAGTTGTGGATGTATGTGTTAATAATAATAATAATAATAATAATAATAATAATAATAATAATAATAATAATAATAATAATAATAACACTGACAAAAATATAATATATAATAATGTCATCATCATCACTACAGTAATAGGTAGGTTGGTTGTGGCTGTCAGGTATCACATAATAATAACAATTATGAATATTATTATTGTGATAATTATCACCACTATTTGTTTATCATTAATAATATCAATAATAATAATATGGGCAATATCATCAAAAAGCAATAATAATAATATAATAACAATTATAATGTTATCAACAATCACTTCTATCTACATCACTAACACCACCATTATAATGAAAAAATGAAAGACACAAAAAATAAATGAAAAAATAAAATAAAAATAAATAAGAACAGAATCAATAATGATGCAAATAATATTAATAGTTCAAGTTATGTTATTGTCATGTGCCCAACATTACAGTGAAGGAGTCGTTTGGCAATGAAATTCTCAGATCTCTCCAACTGTGCTCTTACAGATATATTTTTAAAATATATTTATTATGAAAAATCACAAAAGTTGAACTAAGTCTAATTAGAATTTAAGACATAAAATAGTGCAGCAGCTAAAATAAAGGAATAAAATATAAATGTATACTGTGATGGGTAAACGGCATATAAAGTGGTAGTGAAATAAATATATATACTGTGATGTGTACAGGTATAAACAGGTAGTAATAAATATATATGCTGAGAAAACAGCAGAAAACAGGTTGTAAACAAGTTGTAAAGAGTAAGTAACCAATTAAATAAGCAGGTGGAGCCAGTGCAGTAGAATATGTATGAACAGTACCAATAAGTATAGTGCAAGTTGGGCAGTAGTATAAAGTAGTCAAGTGTAAAGTGACATCCATGTATCAATGCGGTGCACGTAAAGTGACATAGTGATGAGCTCGAGAGCTCAAGAGTTCAACAGTCTTATTGCCTGCGGGATGAAGCTGTCCTCGAGCCTAGTGGTGTGGGACCAGATGCTGTGGTCTGCCAGATGGCAGCAGGCAGAACAGTTTGTGGCTGGGGTGATTGGGGTCTCTGATGATCCTGTTGGCCTTCTATCTGCACTGCTAGGTGTAGAGATTCTCCATGGATGGCAGCTTCCGAGCTTTGAGCCTCCTCAGCCTGTGGAGGAAGAAGAGCGGTTGTCTCGTTCTCCCTGTCGCATTCTGTAGTCCAAAATCAGCTCCTTCGTTTTGCTGGCGCCAAGATGTCGGGACTCGGACCTCCTCTCTGTAGGCCGTCTCATCGTCATTGGTGATCAGGCCGATGACAGTCATGTTGTCAGCAAACTTAATTACAGTGTTGGAGGTGTGAGTGACCACGCACTTGTGTGTGATCAGGGAGTACATAGAAGGCTGAGCAAGCAGCCCTGAGGGGCGCCGGTGTTGAGAGTTAGGATGGAGGATGTGGTGGAACCTATCTGCACAGCCTGGGGTCTGCCTGTCACGAAAGTTCAGGACCCAGTCACATAGGGCAGTGTTAAGTCCCAGGTCTCTGAGCTTGGGGGGCACAATGGTATTGAACGCTGATCTATAGTCAATGAACAGCATTCTCACATATGTGTCCCTCTGGTGCAGGTGTGAGAGAGGGCAGTGTGGAGGGCTATGGCGCTGTATGCAAATTGCAGTGGGTCCAGTGAGTTAGGAAGGGAGGAGGTGATGAAGGTTTTGACTAACCGCTCAAAGCACTTCATGATGGTAGAGGTGAGTGCTACTGGGTGGTAATTGTTCAAGCAGAGGGCTCTGGTCTTTTTGGTGGAGTTTTCGAAACTTGGGGACTACAGACTGGAGCAGTGAGAGGTTGAAAATGTCTGTGAAGACATCTGCCAGCTGATCTGCACACACCTTGAGAGCTCGGCCAGGGAAGCCATCAGGTCCAGGTGCTTTCCATGAATTAATCCTTTTGAAGGACCTGCACACATCTGCCCTGGATATTACAGGTGGGCAGGGGTCCTGGGCCTTTTGTACCTCCTCAGCCGGGAAGTTGTTCTCACAACATGCATATAAGGTGTTCAGTTCATTTGGGAGAGATGCACTCAGCACTGCTGGTCTTCCTTTTGGAGCCATGGTAGTTAGACTCCACTTTGTCCTTGTAATGCTTCTTTGCACTAATAGCTCTCCAGAGTGCATACCTGGACTTCCTGTATTTGTCCAAATTGCCCGAGTTATAAGTGTCAGTCCATGCTTTACGTAAGGCATGGACTTCCCTGTTAACCCAGGGCTTCTGATTTGGCAGTGACCATACAGTTATCCTCAGTACAACGTCATCGGTGCATTTGTCGATGTAGCCAATAAGCACTTCCTGAGACACATATATCGAAATGCTAAAGCACTGGTGTAGCGCTGAGTCTGATTGGTCAGACCAGTGCTGAATGGTCTGTGTCAATACCTACAAAACTAATAATAGAACTACTACCACTACCAATGATAATAATAATAATAGCAATAATAATAATAATCACAATAACAATAGGACCAAATAGTGAGTAAAAATAAATAAATAAACAAATACACGTATATACAGTATATATATATATATATATACACACACACACATACAACCCTCCCCTTTTTTTCTTCCTTTATATGTGTATGTCTGTAGATTTAGATGAAAATGTAAATGTGTTCAAATTAAGACTACAAGACTAATGGAGTAATCTATAAGCAAGTTTTACCAGTGTGTAATATGTATGGTGTTCCTTGATTTCCAGTTCATGAGGATAGATTTCTTGGCAATACTTATACCCACGCGGAGTAATCTACTGTTCAAGCAGATTGTTGATATGACCTACTAAGCACAATGAGGGGGATAGTGGGATGGGGCAGCCCAGGAAGAGGGAGAGTGATAGCTATAGTAAATGGAGACATCAAGTCAAGTTTTTCTTTGTAGGCTCTCTAATGCTACATGGTTGCACGTCTTAATATCAATGTCCTGAAAACTGAAATGAAAATAAATCAATTTGTCTACTTAATGTCTCATGTAAACATGACTTTTGAGTATCCATTTGTCATAATACTGTATGTTTCCTGACTCACTTAGACTAACCCTTTATTAGAATTTTGTATATATATTTTCACTCAGGTTTGTTTGTATATTTATTGTGCTTTTTATTGTTTGATTTGTTGTCGGTATTAGAATATGGGTCACAGCGTTTACTATTTGTTTTCTGTATGTGTATATATGTAAAATCCAAGAAAAAAAGTAAAAACTTAATATGAAAATATATTATTTTACAAACGCAAATAAGGTGCATTGTAAACGTCATTTTAAAATCATTATCATTAATTTGGATATTATAATGGGAAACAGGGAGCCTTTAACAGATTATATATCAAGAGTGTGGTTAAATACTTTAAATAAGTTGTTATTGTTATTGTAATCGTTAATGTGTCAATATGATCTGAGGAATATATGAGGAAACACCACCACCTACATATTCAATCTCAGTGAAAAATGACAAATGTAACATTTTCTACAAGCTGCACAAAAAATAGATACCTTTCACCTTCAGGTGTTTATGAGTAATCCAAAAGTTAAGAAGTTTTTTCAAAATAAAAGAAAACATGAAAGACCAGTTTATCTGATCAATTAGTAGGCAGGACTTTGTAATAAGATTACTGTAATCTTATTATATTTTTTCTGCCTTTTAACAAATGTGCACAAATGCAGGTGCATGGTAACGTAAACTACACACACAGACACACATGTTTGTTTCCATCACTTTTGGGGACATTACATTGACTTACATTCATTCCCTGTAGACTTACCCTAACCCTAACCATAACCACTACTTGCTCATAACTCACTACTCGAACTAAGATATTGGCAAATATACATCAAAAAGGGGGAATTAGAAATAAAGGCCCGTCCCTAATAAAGCCTCAAATAAAGGCCTGTTACCTTCTGCTGAGGTAAATTAAAGGCTATCTATATCTCTATATATATATGTAGAGAGAGATATATCTATATCTATATCTATATCTATATATATATATATATATATATATATATATATATATAACTTGATTGGTTGAGTAGTGATTTTCAAAGAGTGACCACCTTGTCGCTGCTAAACTAGTTGAAAGCTCTTTTTTCTTAGTTTGTTAAATCCTTTCCTATCCCAGGACTTGGCTGTGCAGTAAAGCCTCGGCCCCTGGGAAACAAGACTGAGTTGACCATGCTGTACCGTCACTCAGGGCTTCACAATTGTAAGACAGCCCTGTCTCTGCTGTCATCCATCCACCAAAACAACTTGGACGAGGCTTTTACTGAGACTATTAAGCTGCTAAAAGTCATCATAACCACTCCCATGACGACGTCTGAGTCAGAAAGGTATGACGCGCCTGGTCGTACCAGCAGGCGTTGGGGGGTAGTGACACCGCACTACACAATACATTAAAGCACATCTTCTGGATTATCATCTCTGTACATTGCACATATTCTCTAAACTTCATGCAGTGAACTTTTGCACATTCCCTGATCAATATCTTGCACATTCCTGCACAAACGGTACAGCTCCTCCATTTTAAAAACAGATATATTGTTCATATTTTATATAATATTTTTTTCATATTTTTATTGTCGATTTTTCTATTTTATTTATGTTGCTTGACTGTTGCAGTACTTTGCTTACTTTTTATTTTTATTCTCTTACTCTGTTTAATGTTATGCACCAAAACACCAAAGGCAAATTCCTTGTATGTGTAAACCTACTTGGCAATAAACCAGATTCTGATTCTGATTCTAAAATGAAATAGGCTATCCTAGTCGTTGTGCTAACTAGCTACCTCATTCATCCCATATGCAAGCCAGCTGGCCAACAAATGTAATGCAAGCTGCTGTGTTCTTGCTAACTTCAATTAGGTACTGAAGAAGTCCAGCCACCTTTAAATTGTGGCCTTAGTTACTGTATATTTTATATAGTCTTATAAGTGATATTTTCTGACCTATTGTTAGAGATTGTTTTCATTTTTTCATCAAGTCTTGTTCTTTATATTTTTGTGAAAAGCGTGTTTTTTAACAGCCACTAAACACCGAGAAGCCCCACACTCCAAAATCTGGATGGATGTTATGGTGACGGTTTGGTGCTAAACTCCCTGCTGCTGTACTCTTTAATCCTGTGAATAGTGACACACTTATTTGCTTTATTCATGAGGGTTCTCTCCGTCTTCCTCCATTCCTCTTCTGCTCTTCTCGCTATCCTTCAGCATGCTGTGTTTGTATGGCTATCACATTGCCTCATTTTACTTGGTCCTGCAGAGTCCTGTGGTCATGGTATAGAGGAGTCAAAATATTAATTCTTATTTTTGGATGGATATGAAGTATTATGTCAAATTGTAAAATTGGGTAATTTTCTGGTCTGGCATCTGTCCCAAGCTGTTGTTGCTCCACCATTTTTTCCACCTAAAAGAAAATATCAGATAACAGGAGAAACTCCTTAAGTACAGAATTCTTTGTGAAGTCAGCCATTATTCTCCAACAGTGCTGGAGGAGTTACTGTGCATCATTACCCATGGTCATAACACCACATAATGACAGCATTTCACTATTCCTACAAATGTCCCGCCTTAAATGATATGCACGTAGACACTGTATTTTCCACCCTGCTTAACAAAAGGAATGAAAATATGAAATAGCAGGGATATGTTCCTCAAAGCCAAGCGTTACAAATATACAGTATGTGCCAATCAGATTTCATAAAGCAGCACATGAATGGAACTTTTACAGGGAATTTCCAAAGCATTTTATACATGTATCAGGAAATAGCTGGGCAGGACGAAGGTGGGACTAAACAGCTTCATGATAATTGTTTGACCAATCGGATGAGCTGTTAAAGGCAGTTTTTTTTCTCTCTCCTCTTTCGTCCAGCCAATCTTGAAATTAACAGTTTTCATCACACAGTTCCCAGCAAGATGCACATTAAATCATCTGTAAAGGACCAATCCTGTGTTTTTGCACATGACAAACTATCACTGGAAGCTGTGCAAGGAGACTCGTGTGATGAGGGGAAACACTGAGCACACTGAGTGTTTCTTTCCACTCCACTGATTGTGGTTTTACCTACACATCAGTGTAATTTATGTAAATGTCTTTTGGCCTGAAGCAGCTAAAAAATTGTTTATTTCCCTTCTTGGGGATATTGCCACTGCTGCTTTTCCTAAACTGTTACTTACTTCTCCACCGTGGTTATTGCATGTGTCATTGTCAGGCATGTGTACTACTGCCTCAATAAGCAACTAACGTGTAAATTATGTGTCTAGTGCATATTGTAATTTATGTTTGGTAAACAGCAGTATAGACTGCTCCAGAGTGATCCACAGGTTTTGGGGCATTCCTGTTGCAATGTTTGTGCTGTTTACTATTTACTAATACTAATGTTTACTATGTGACTTATATGTTTACTAATAAACTAAAGTGCTTTGCAGGGAAGTAAAAAACAAATAATTAAAACAATTAAATAAAGAAGAAAATACATTTTAAAACTAAAGCACTGACTCAGTCACCATTATTTCGTTGGGCAGGTCATTCCAGAGCCCCTGCAAAGGCTCAGACCCATCTAGTCTTAAACTGGGACTCAAGCTACATGTAATCTAAAACACAGAAAATATTATGAAATATATCATGTCTCTGAAATTTAAAATAGATCGTATTTGTGAAATATCTCCAAAGTTTTAAAATCTTTGTCTATTGCAGTCTTCCCTGTGTCTGTGGAAACCCTGATCTTTTTATGGCAAGTGATTAACAGTTCATTTCTTTCTTTAAAAGTCTTGACATGCTGTTTTTCATTTGGTTTGTCCTGTGACAAGAGCTGGTCGGGCCTCTTCTATGGTTTGAACACTTGTAAAATGTTGAATCTCTGTAAACATTTTGTTTTTATTGCAGACATAGACACAAAGATATTCAGTTGTTCAAAACAAAACAAAGATGAATACATCTGTCTTATGCTGATCCTTTGAAAGTGCTAACATACCTTCATACATCTGATAATCACTGGATTAGATTTCAAAAACAGAAGTGAGAAAGGGAGAGAAAAAAGGGCTTATGCACAATGGACTTAGTGCTAGATCTCCTGCAGCTAGAAGAAAACGCCAAACTGAGCTTCACTGAGATTTCATCAGGAAGAGGGCATTTTTTCTCTGTAGAATTGGGACAAAGAACTCAGACAAAGCAGGTAGAATTAAAATGCAGTTTGCACAGTAGTTAATCACAAACGGAGATTAAAGTGGAAAACACACCAAGTGCCGCCTCTAACACCCACAGGAAGCGGCACGCTGTGGCGCATCGACCTCACGCGTCCATTGTTCTACACACACGAGAGACAGCGACAGCAAGAGGTGAGGAGAGGAAGTCGAGCTGCCACGGGAGCAGAGGAGAAGAAGAGCTGCTACGTGAGCAATGTACAAGCAGGGAGCGAGTGGAGTTTATTGATTTATTTCTTTTTTTAATTTGTGCCTTGTAAATACAGGCACAAGTGACTTAAAACTACAGTGAAAAGAAAGCAACAAACTAGTAAAAAATGTCTGTAGTTGGGCCAACATTGTATTGAAGTATAGAACAGCTTTTTCTCTGGGAAAAAATGTATTTTTTCAGAGGCAGCGAGGCTGGAAATAGGACAGTGGCATGAAGGGTCGCGGGGCGGTGTGTGTCGATGAGCACCTAGCTGCTGGTGTGGGGTCCTACAGAGAAAATAATAGGGGCAGCTGTTTTGACGCACGCCGTTTGGTGGCGGTGTGTTTTGGCCTTGAGAACATTCCGGTTCAGTCTCATGTAAATGGCAATGGGCAACCATGAGGGCCCCCTAGCCCATCAGATAAAGTAAAATATATTTAGAAATCGTATTACTCCTGATTTTATTTTTATTTACCTTCTTAAATTCATTTACCATAAAATCTAAATGATGAACCCTCTAAACACCATTAAATATGTCTGTGTGGAAAACCAAGTACAGAAATCAAAACAAATATCCTTGTGTCTTAACTTGGCTAGTTACTAGGTAAAAGATTCTGTACAGTCGATGACTTTGCCAATACAACTAAACGCACTAATCACATTTGACCTCTGACAGGGAGGTAAAATAGTGAGGATTTCTGCCAGCTAGAAGTCCTGAGGAAGCTAACCAAAGCTGATTTGGTTCAGCTGGTAAAGATTTTGATGTTCTGTTACTTATGAATTTAACGTCAGGAGAGTTCTGATGTTTGTGAACTTTGGAGGGTTGTAGTCCAATGGTTACGGTTCGCTACTGGTTTACACACACTGTGAATTCTGAAATGTCTTTTATTCCATGTCTTTGTCAACACCAAATAAAATAGTAAAAGGAAATAAATTATTTTTTTAAATGTGCTATGGTCTGACTGTTTAATTTTAGAATTAGGCTGTGGGTGCAGACAAGGCAGTTGATTCCTTCTTTGGGTGCTGGAGTTTGTGTCTTCACATAAGTTGTCCTTTTTTTTCTCTGGCTCTGTATAAGAACTGTGTCTTGTTTTAGGTTTTGGAAAAAATAATGGACCATTCCTAGGTAAACATGGTCCATGGTAAACGTGGTCTTGATTTTGAAAACAGCACTACAACGACAATACAATTGACCTGACAACACAATATTAGCATTGTATATAACAGAATGATTTGGTCAGTTTCCATTTTCATACAAACTGTAAACACTCTTTTTCTATCATTTTATATCACCAAGGTCATCAATTCTTTTGCATACATAACACAAAAATACACACACTTGAATGCAAGTGTTCACACACAGCAGACACATTCTAAAACAAGACATGCATACATACGACACAATTATAAACAATACAGTTATAAGTTGAAGCCAAGTGTGTCAAAAGTTCCCCCTTTAATAATGAAAACATTTTAGAAGAGTTTTCACCTTAACTGTTTACAATTTAGTCATTTAGCTGACGCTCTCACCCTGGCTACTGGCTGTGAGTTTAGCAGCAGAACAAGTCAGCACATTTCTTTTCTATGAGCGGGGCACAGCTGCCAAAGAAAAGAGAAAAAAATGAAAATGCAAATACAGGAGATGATTTGGAGATTCTGAGATATGTAAAACATCTCAGTAAATAAATAATAATATGGTAAATATTGCAGTGAATATGCAGTTGAGGCAGATCCAAGCACAAGCACATCATTAACACATCCAACCTGTGTGTTGTTGTGTCGAGGAGGGAAAGTGAAGGACCGAGTGATGGAGTAAAAGACAGACAGACAAAAGACAGGGTGGGAAAGAGGAAAAAGAGAGAAGGTAGTGGTAAATAGGGGGATGCAAAGACAGATATGATGCCGAGAGAAATAAAGGGTAAAACAGAAATGAGGAAAAGAGAAAAAAACAAGCATCAGTTAAACAAAGTAGAGAAGAGGGAGTAAGTGAAAGAAAAATGAGGGAGGGATGGAGGGAGCATGAGAGAAAGAGAAAGAAGAACAATATTCAGGAGGTAGACAAGCGGAAACTTCTGAATGGAAAGAGGTGGCACTTCACACCTCTATAGTGCTATCTCACTATTGAACAGACTTTATTTCCAAGGAGGCAAAGAAGACTGAAGACCACACACACACACTCCCTCACAAACATATACAGGTCTTATTTGGAGGCGAAATGCACTTCCTTTCTTTCCACTACAATCTTGCAAGGAAATCTCTGTTCTTCACACTCTTTTCACCTTCCAATGAATACCAATCCAAGCTATTTACATATACCCCAGTGTGTATGTGTGTGTATGTGGGAACAGGTTCCATTGCCACAGAAACAGCATTTCGGATGATACATCCAGATGTCACACTATTCTGTAACAAAGTAAAATACACACTTAAACACACACATAACCTATCCTATCCTTATCTATCCGAAGGCATAAATCCATATGGCTTCAGGCTTCTCATATTACTTTTGTTGTCATCTGCTGGCTGAGTATTGCACTCTTGTGCCGAGACAAGTTATGCCATGCTATCACAACCCTAAAGCATGGGCTAGCCCAAGTCTGAAGGTAAGCTACGTGTATGTCAAGGTGTACTGGCTCAATGTGTGGTCATGTAAGAGAGTTCTCTTTCACACCTGATTTCCTGTTCTTATATTCATCTAACAGAATCAGCTTCATCAATTTTTGTCTTGTCCACAGATTTAGACTTTTGACAGACTTCAGTGTGTGAATGTGTGTGAATAGGCAAACATACTATGGTGAGGGTCTGGAGACGAGAAACCGAGGACAGTCTTGACCAAAGAGATGTTACCAAAAAGACAGTGGTACGTGGACAAAGGACAAGACAAAGATGGACAAGGTGCAAAGCAGCAGAGGTGTCCTTATAAGCAATCAGGAAGAACTCCACAACCTAGGATGTCATACACAGCTGGCTGAGTAAAAGGAAGTTTTTCTAGGGTCAAATCTGAGGGGGCTGAGGCAGGAATAAAGATATTCACTGAAAAGAAACAGGCCAAACCATCAGGGTAGAACAGTATATTGGCCTGCAACTCTGATTAAACTGGTGGTGAAAACGATCCCTCTAGTTATGCTTGAAGACTGATGAGGAAGTGAGAAACACTGGACAGGCAGGTGAGGCCGTCAGGGTGGATGCCCTTATCTATCTCCATAGGGTGGAAACTGATGTTGTCCAGAGGGAAGATGAGGCATAATGGGGTCTGGCAAATTCCAGAAGACGTACTGGGACTAGGAAGAGATATGCAATATGAGATATGAGAGAAAATGCATGTGTGTACATAGTTTGCGTGAGGTAGAGCACAGGATGAAGAGCATTTCTTAAAGCTTTACCATCCGACAAAGTAGATAACAATAATGCTATGGACCACAGGCTTGAGATTTTTAACCAAAGTCCCAGTAAGACTGGAGAACAGAATTCCATAACTCCAGAAGTTAAGAGCACCCCACTCTTCTCTACAGTGAAATAGGCGCTGTTCTAACTTTCACCTCCTGTCAGTCCCAGAATGCCATAGGATGCAAGTTATGGAGGCCAGTGTATTTTGTATTTAGTTCAACTTTTGAAACACCTGGCAAAAAATTTGCATTTGGTGTGGAAGCAGGATAAGACTGAAGAGGGAGAGAGGCAGATGGTGCTGGTGTCATCGTGACACAGTGGCTTAGTTAATTGGTGCCTTTGTAGCCTAATTTCGGTCAAAGGGAAATTATACAAAGAAATCTTGTGTTCCTTTACATTGGGGACTCTTCTAGTTATTCAACCCCATTAGATCCTATTATTAGATCCTGTTATTAGACCCTTTTATTTGGCAATAGAGGTTTCAGCACCACATGTTCCCTGGATCACCTTCCAGCCAGTGTGGTCAATGCATCAGGAGCAATTTGTGGTTCATTGTCTTGCCCAAGGACACTTCGACATGTGGATAGGAGGATGTGGGGATCGAACCACCATCCCTGTGATCAGTGGATGACCCCCTCTCTCTCCTCAGCCACAGCCGCCCCCGTACTCCTATTTAATACTTGCTTAGGATGGAGCCATCTGTTTGAGCATCTGTGACTACTATAGTATAGCCCCAATGAGACACTCCAATAATGGAGACAACCTGAAACTGAAATCTCTGCGACTAACATTTATTTACACACGTGCAAAGCTGAAAAGTGTCTGTACATTTATGTAACATTTGTATCTTATGTAAATTATGGCATCAGGTGGTCTCTTGTCACTCAGTCTGTGAGTTCTTGTTGGGCTCTTTTTGCCTCTGACTTTTGAACTTGTGAGACAAACTTATTGTTTTCTATAGGGCTCAAACCCCTCTTTTACAGCCCCATCGTGATTCAAGATAATAAAAGCCTATGGAATTATTTCCTAGTGCTATATGGAACATTTTTTGTTGATAGTGCTTTTTGCTTATAGTCCCTCCACCTTGTGCATATTCCCTCTTAAGTACAAATTGGCTGAATGTGTCGGTAAGTGGTGCGTTGAATGGTCTATTCCAGGTCCACCCAGGCGGTCTCTGTAGAGTGCTTGTTTTACATCTCATCCAGTGTGCTTTTACAGATCATTGTTTGCGAATGGAATGAACCCCCTCCTGTGTGCTTGTCATTTGTGCCGTGAAAAGCACTTATCTGGTGCCAGCAAGACTCTAGAAAGACAATCACTGGCAAGAGACAGAGAGGGAGCAAAAGAGAGATGAAACAGAGAAAGACAGAAGAGGCTACTTAAACACCAAAAGAGGGGTTGACAGTTGAGCGAGAAAAAGCAGAGAAAAGGGAAAAAGGTAAAGACATTTGTTTTGCAACAGCATCATCCTCAAAGGGTAAGTGTGTTGATGAAAAAGTAGGAAGAGGGGAGGTATGGAATTCAGATGCAGAGGAGAAGGAAAAGGGAAAGGATTTTTGTGTGGATAGCAGAAAAGTGATTGAGGGATAGAAGAGGGAAGAGAAAAAATTCAAAGACTTTAATCTTTCCTATCAATTTATAATCAACTCCCAAATGTGTTGGATGGTATTCAAGACAATCAGAATGATACATTGATCAAAAGTGCATATCATAGCACTGTCTCCAAAGCTCTTTTGCCATTGAAACTACAAAGAGTAACATTCTTTAAAAGTTCAGTTGATCTGTGACACCGAAAGGGGTTAAAGGGGTTTTCCTGACCAGCTAGTTTCTATCTTGTTAATCAAAGTCAAAGTCAACACTCAGATCTCTCAACAGTAACCATTACCACACACACAGACACACACTCTTTCTACCACAGAATGCACCATTCTGTGCTTAAAGAACACTTCAACTAGAAAGCACTCAGAGAAGCATATGTCTCTGCCAAGGCCACGTAATCCTTCAAACGTGTCCTCCATGATTAAAGAATAGTTGAAAAAATCCTAGATCACCACAACAAACTAGTTGTTTATTGGCCCAAACTTGTTCTTTGGCCCATGGATGAACTTTATTCCAAATTCTGTCAAATCTGTTTAAAGGGTTTTGAGATCTATGGCAGGTATATAGTGCATGAGGAGCTTATGGAAACCTTAGCTTTTCTGTTATTCACCAGCCAGGTCACTGAACTAAAGGCTCACTAATTTCTTACTAATGATACAGAGCTTTTCGCCACATCTTACAGTCTTTTCACAGCGGAGCTGGCTGAGGTATCATCTGTGGGGAACACTACATTGGTGAAAAAACAAGGACCCTGGACAAGAGATTGACTGAACACTGCAAACGGACAGTATCAGTTTGTGAACACCAGACCAAGTTAGATAGATCTATCAGTATGATATAAAGAGATAACCAGGTCGTGGAGGTTGTGTCTTGACTTTCTAGTGTTTGGAACAACGTTTGTTGATGTCCTTTATGTCTGTTGATCATTGTTGGCCATTAAACAAGCCTAAAGACTCATTACTGCCAACAACTGGACTGGTACGCAGTAAACTGTGGTGAATTGTGGGAAACACACCAAAGTGTTACTAGGTGTACTGTGAGTTGCCATTTCTCAGATGTGGGGCATTCTTTAATTGGTGGTATGTGAATGTGCTTTAAGTGCTCAAGACTGCAAGTGTGGGTATTGGGACAGACCCAAAAAGCGTTCACAGCATTAACTGGGAAGGGATGAAGGGTCATCGACCAGAAGACAGTGGCTGTGGAAAGATCAAGTAGGACATTCACATCCAACACCAAAGACCATTTTGAACAAAGACAAGCGCCACAATCTCACCCCCATATAATACCACCTGTTATCACACGACCAAAGTCCTGTACTAACGTCACAGGCAAGTTTAATTTGCTGAGAAAGGCCATGGAATACGGCCCTGGTAATAGCTCAGTAAGTGAACCTTGCAATATTTAACCACTAAATGAATGACTGTTTCTCTCTCCCTGGGTAGTGTCAAGTCAAGCTGAAGTCCCGTCTTTCTCTGTACACCAACAAAGAAGAGATATCCAGTGCACACACACGCAAACACTGTGACAAATAGTTACTGAGAGAGAAGTTTACAGAGACTAGTAGACAAACAAATACTACCTATCCACCAGTGCAAACATCAACACACACAGCCACACACAGAAATAATTCTATGGTGAGTTGGCCATGTCCGATACCCAAGTACTGAGTGTGTCGTAGCTGCTAGAGATTCTGACTGATCCTGACACTGATCCCACATTTTGACTGACTGGGACCAGCCTTTCCCACTGACACAAAGCAGACAAACAGAGCACATCTGATCCCACATAACAAGAGTAATCCCATCACTCTCTTTCTCTCATACACACACATGAACACACACACAGAAACATGATGGGATTTGACATGACTGGAATTTGAAGGTGATAACCATACTGATGTCTTTGGAGTGAAGCTTATACACTGAACAATAATAAAAATGTATGACCAAAGAATGTATTCATCGATATTAATAATTAACATTAATAGAATAGAAATAGAAAAATAGAATAAAAAACTTAAATGAAAAATAACATGAATACCATGAATACCATCTTCATAACATGAAGACTGTTGTCCTGCTCCTCTTACATGTCACACATACACACATAGGGTACATCCAACAAGTCTCTTGCAAGTCCCTCCCACTGGGGATGTATGGAGAGACGCAAGGAAACCATGCGAGGAGAGAGGAAAAGAGGAAATATGTTTTTCGAGAATGAGATGTCCTTTCCTCTGAAGCGTCACGTGAAGTGACGTCCGTTTCTGATCACAGCTGGATCAGCTGTCAGTCGGCTTTAACAGCTGTAGAGACTTTTGATGGAGTTTGTGTCTGCACACATGTGCACTTTACTAATACTAATAAAGGCACACAGTTATCAGTGGCAGAGCAGCAGTGTTTTCTCTCTGTAGCCTGTTACCCATTTAACAAACAACCTGCATTCTGTATTTATACTGTGTCCTGCTGAGAGGCAGCAGAATGCCTTTATATTATTAATTCATTATTTGCGTCTGTATTTATTGATATTCTGATTGTGAATTCATTATTTAATAACCCAGAATAGGATCATGGTATCTTTTGAACGCTGGAAATTATTTATTAAGCTTCAGGGGAAATTGAAATGATGTAACTCATATCAAACCCGATGCTCAGGAATGATCAGCCTCACATGTGACTGAATGGAAATGAGGATAAATGATGTGAAAAGTGTTTGTTGCTGACAGACAGACTATCCTGCTCTCTCTGACTTTAATTATATGTATAATAAAAATTAATGGGGGAAATAACAGATCATGAAAAGAAAAATCTTTCTAATAAATGAAGAAAGTTGTTCTTTTGTAGTTCAGACCTACAATTAACACAGATTGTTAACTTGATGGT
Organism: Oplegnathus fasciatus; assembly: GCA_003416845.1. NCBI lineage: Eukaryota > Metazoa > Chordata > Actinopteri > Centrarchiformes > Oplegnathidae > Oplegnathus > Oplegnathus fasciatus. The sequence goes on along the minus strand of NTHP01000070.1, from coordinate 1,239,503 downwards.
GAGTCAGAAAACAAATCAAATATAAAGAGTGATACACTTGAGTTTAATCTGTTATCTGTCTTCACTCAGTGATGTTGTGATGTATCGGGTCAGTCTGCTCAGCTGCAGCGTCCAGTCAATAACTGATATCCAATAAGGGGGCGTGTTGGCCGGTAAAAGACTTCCATGGAGGCTGCTCTCGTGTATCCTCGCTCATGGATCCTCAGAGATCCCTCATCGCTCCTCAGAGCAGAAATAAGAGCTTTGGGAAAGCCTGCAAGATGGTTATGGAGTTAGATTTGTCCCAATATTATTTGTGTGAACAGATCGACAATCCGTGTGTAAATGTTTAATCTGTAAATATAAAACACCTTCCACAAATACAAAAAAAAGATTTGTAAACTCACTCATACTCAAAATATTTTGCAAATATAATACAGATCTGCAAATACACAAATTCCACAAATTAAAAAATTCTCTCTGAATACATTAAAACCCATCGCACTGCCTGTTTCCTTGAAGCTTAGAATTTAAAAAAAGAGCAGCTTGTTGCGTTTTTTTTTATTGTTGCTAGGCAACCACCGAATCAACTGTCCTTAGCCTAACTGTGATTTTGCTGCTCAGTAAACTCACAGATCTTTATTTTGCATTTGGCATTCAGAGCACTCCTGTAAAAACATGAGACGCTCCGGACATCCAAAACGCAAGACACCAAGGGCGCATAAGCAGCGCGCAAAACAGTTACCGCCTGTATAAAACAACTGGACAAAGATGCTTCTCACTGAAAAAAACGCCTCCTGTCTGATCGGGGCCTCACTCTGCCATTTTCGGAAAGCACGTGATTGCCTTCTGACGACATCATTTCCTCATTTCAAAGTAAGAGCATGCAGTCTTTCTATGAGCTGTTTTTTTTAAAATAATCAGCGATAAGTAACGTGCATTTATTATTTTATTATGTTAATTAGAGCTGAGCAATAATCTGAAACATCCGGATTTTTCTCAGTTTTATGGTCATACTGTAGCCTACCCTGTAACAGTAATATAATATATAATATAATACCCAGTAGTTAAATAATAACTACAGCATAAATTCTCTCTAAGTTCCTCCCAAACGTCCAGATTATTGCTTAGTAGTTCATACATACCCTGTAATAACGGAATAGGTACCGGTAGTTATATATAACTACAGTATAAGTTCTCTGAAAGATCCCGAATTGTTACCCCCTTATTCCATAACTTCACATCTTGTTCTCCAGTACCTACACATGTACAGGGATTAAAGTGGGCCAGAATGATTCGTAACGGCGTTCCGGCACCTTCGATTAATAAGTAAATAAATCAGATTGGCAGTTTCATACATAATAATGTCAAGCCAGTTCATTTTCCATGTGCTGCAGCCTGGCGTTCCTTCTTGTTTTAAAAAAAACAAAACTTTATTGTTCCTTCGAGCTGCCATCCAGAGACTCACTCAACACATCAGAAAATAATGTCACCCCATGATGCTCTTTAGTATCACTTGTCAAATTCCACTTTTATACTATGGCTAGGGTTTGGAAAGCAGCCACGTTAGTATGATAGCCCAGGTAACATCTGCTAATATATTGCAGAATGCAGTTGGCTAAATCCACAAAGAGCAGTAAACCACAGAGCCACAGCAGCAGCACAGCCCAGAGTAGCAGATTCTCTGAAATGAACAATATAATAACGTCACTGCGGACACAACTACAAATCAACCAGGTCTCAGCACTGATAGTAATTTCTTTGGTTTGGCCTCCTTTGGACCAGTGGGATCCAGAAAAATATGTCAAGAAATGGGTGCTTAAAAGAAAGTCTTAGGGTCCCCCCACCTGCCAAATCCCACTTTCCCTGCATATGTGTATTGGTACATACTGCACAAGTACACCCCTAGTAGCACAAGATTACAGGGGAAGGAAGCTTTCTGACAGTCATCCTCCACCTTCTTTTTTTTTTTGCTGGTCAAGAAGCATAAACTGTAAGTTTTGTTTATGTACTGTTTACATTTCAGATGCCAGTATTATTAAGAAGTTATGACTTATTCGTCTACCTGGTTTACTTAGCTTCCATCCCACCATGTCAGCTATGTAATGCTTGCTGTTTCAGTTATTACAGTGGAAACCTCTTATAGTGATCACATCTGTCCAAACTGATCACTATAAGCGGATGATTATTATAACCAACATTTTTTTCTTTTTCTTTATTTCTCATGCAGATGACCATCTAATTAACATTTGTATATTTATTACATGAATATAAAGTAATGAAACGGACAGCTTCGCTATTTAGGCAGCATTGCGTGACCAGGCATTATCAATCCACTTGATGAGGGCGGCTTCAACCACAGGTGCTTTACCCGTGCGCAGTCGTTTTCTGTCGCCATCACGAGCAGCTGACTGTTTCTCGTTGATGAGTCGACTACACAAGGTCGCCTGAGGAACACCAAGTTTCTCTGCTACATCTTGTTGCCTCGTATTTGGCAGTTTGTCATAAGCTTCAAGGAGACGACGTTTTTCATTGAGAGAAAATGACTTTCTTTTTCCTGTCATGATCTCAGTGTGCACGCCGCACCAGCCTCAGGTAGCCAGCTGGAAGCAGACATGTTACCGTGAGGCAAAGTATCATGGGAGTAAAGTTAAAAGAAAATAGAATTACCATAGTTTTCATTCTTTCCCCATATGTTGTCATGTATGAAAAGACCCAAAACGAACACTGTAAGCGGACTACTTGATTATTATAAGCAACACAAACCACAAGGTTTTCTCCTCCCCTTGCAGGGAGGGACCCAGCTCACCTGGGCTGATGAGCTGGCAAACCTACAAAGCTGGTAGTCAGTCAGTCTGCTGGTCTCTCTCTCAGCTCCCACGTGGTCTCCCGCTTTGGTTGGTTTTCAGAAGGAGCAAACTTTTTAAAAAAAATCCACATGAAAGATATGTTAATCCTCCAAAAAAACATATTTTCCCACCTCAGACATAAAATCCTTATTAATATTATCCTTTTTATTCAGACATGGGAGCCATTCTTGTACCGCCATGTCATGGACAATATGTACACCATTTGAGTAGTAATACATGCAGTAACAGAAGTATTTAGCTAAGCAAATACTGATCATTCAAAATATGAATAAAAATATCAGTAATTCAAATATGAAAACATTTGATTAAAAGAGCATTTCATTCTCATTATTATCTATCTGCAAATGTTATGAAATGTAACATTATTCTTTAAACACATAGTCATGTCATCTTGTAACACACATCCTTGAGCTTTCCCACTCAAAGCAGACATTTTAGCCTATACATTGGTTTAGGCTCCAATTCAATCCATTTTCACATTCAAACGGGAAGCAGAACCACGGGGTGGTAAATTTCATCCTAAAATAGCCGCAGTTCTCCATGTGGTTAAGTTCCTGACCTAGCATACATGCATTCAATTTGAAATATAATTTCTTTGCATTAATATTGTAAAAATTTTAATAAAAAACTGTTGCTTGATGCATGCCACTGTTGATTCATCCGTGAAGATCACATCATCAAACTTTTCACCAGCCACTTTCCATTCTTTGGAAGTGGACACACAGTAAAAGTAAAATTGCAAGATGTGTTTTGCCTTTACTGTAATTTTACCTCGTCAGTTTATACGGCTTTCTGTTCCTCTTAGCAAGAAGGGTTTTTCAGCAGTGACACTAGACTGGAGGCTATGACTCCCATGTTCGCCAGATATTTAGCGATATTTCCCATCTGCCAGCCTTTCTTCCACAGGCTCCTGATGAGTTTACTGGTTTGCAGGTTGATCCTTGCCATACTGTAGTTGTCACCTTAATTGTTTAGTAGTCTACAGCATGCACAGTACAGCAATCTCCAAGACTATACAGTCAGCTATCAAGTCCTGGGATGAGTGGATGAGGGATGCCTTTTGGGGCAGACAACGTACAGGTAAAGCCACACCCCCACGTCACCACACCCCCAAGGACCTATCATCACGTCACCTATAAAATCATCACACTGCTCCATGAGCAGTGTATTTGTACATCTTCTGTATCTGTACAACTTCATTATGGACAGAACCAGATTCTATGGACTGGGCTGCTCCAGGCCAACCATTGAGTTTGCAGGCTCCATGGTTTTTCCAGTTGTTGCGAATGAAAACGCACCTCCTGCCAGGTGTGTGGCGGTGGTGGAAGAAGTGGTATCCTGCTTACTGTATGCCATGCAGCCTATTAACATACTTATTTGACATACATACATGGGCTCCAAATTCTTTGTATCTGTATTTACAGAGTAGGCCTACTGCTGGTAAACAGACTGTGGGGACACCGTCAGACAGCACAAAACCAGCCAAGCGTGTTTTTTGCCAAAAAAGCTGTAAGATACCATAATGTTCAAAAATGTATTTCTTTCTGCTTCTGTATTTCATTCAATTCCATTTTGAGTAGAGGAATATTGGCGTTGTGGATTGACTTGTCTCTACTTAATATTACAGGTTACTGTTAAAAAATCTGTCCGGCACCCCATCGCTGGGAAGAGTCTATCTATGCTTCTTAAACGCAGAACAAGTGATGAACATTTCGCCTACATTCGTGGGAAGGGCAAGGGGAAAGGGCCAAAGCCAGGGCCAAATCCCAAGAAGAAGAAGGAGGAGCCATGCACCATCTGCCACCATGCATATGGGGGCAGAGACAATCCCAAAAGCGCAGAAGAGTGGCTGTCCTGTGCAGTCTGCAGCCATTGGTAACATGAAACGTGCAGAAGATAATGGCGTGATAGATGATAATGGGTCCCTTACCTGCAAGGACTGTTTGTTCCCCGAGTAGCTCCATTCATCCCCATTTTAATAGAATAGAATAGAATAGAATAGAATAGAATAGAATAGAATTTAAGTGAATAACCGAATTAATAATCTGTTAATCTAGTTGTTGCTTGCTGTTGCTTGAATTTTAGTTGATTTTTTTTAAATGTTAAAATATTTAAATAGAATGTTTTAAATGAATTTAAATGAATTAACATGGTTAGTACTGTGTAGCGACCATAGACTGTATATAAAGAAGACGACATGTCTCCACTTCCTCCCACTGTACAAAAGTGAAGCCAAAATATCCTGAATACGGGCGCTGCCATCTTGCGCTGGCGATGTCATTTGGGACCAGAGTCTGCACAGTAGTGATCAGGGAAGGAGCCGCGGTATCAAGGTCCCGCCCATACACCCGCCCGACTCAATCGGTAATCAATACTTAGTAACTGCTAACTAACAATCACCTGCTGAAATTACCGTTACATCTCCTCTCGACATTCCTACTCTACATTCAACTCCTGAAAAGACGTCTGCAGGTGCCTCCATGACTATTTCACTGTGATTGACAGCTGTCAATCGTGACGTTTCACCCCGTTTTTATAGCATCAAATAACTTGAGGGAATTTCTGCAAATTTTACATCCACTTGGACTGGAGGATGATCTGATCAGATTTTGGTGGTCAAAGGTCAAAGGTCAGGGTCACTGTGACCTCACAAAACACGTTTTTGGCCATAATTATGACAAAATTTCACACAAATGTGAAAAAGGTGATGACATTTTTTACCCAAAAGCTCAAAGGTCAACTTCACTGTGACATAATAATGTCCTTGAAAAACACTTTTGTCCATTATTTATTGATTTGGACCCCAAGGTACTTGTATGAGTCCACCCTCTATACTTTATTTGTTCGTGTCAACCATGACCCCGGCAATTATTTGAGACCCGGCTTTTATTTGACTGCTGGCTTTCATTTGAGGAAATATGGTACTTACTATATGTACAATTCATGTAGTCCTTTTCAGTGCTGCTGCTGGAGTATGAGCTACAGCTCATGCTGCTCTTTGGGCATATAGCATTGTGTAACGCTTTCTGCAGTAATTGTTATTTATTTATGGTTCATTTTTATGATTTACTGTAGATCTTTAAGGATAGCACAGTTAATTCAAACCTGGAGCCCCACAGCCATCCTCACAGAAAACATGATGTCAGGCACAGTTGAAATCAAAGAAAAGTCAAAAAACAGAGGAGATTGTGTCACTTTAAGTAATGTGCTGAAAAAGATCACTTACTTTTTTCCCAGTGAATGGACATACAAAAAGCCTGGTGGGACCAACAGCAGGCGGGAAGCTGAAAGAAACACTGCTCATGGAAATGATTCAGGGTTGATTAACGCTAGATAACTTACTAAATATAACTTACTGTATGTACTTGCAAAAATCTTTCTCTGTTCAACACGCTCCATCAGAATTAAGACACAAACATAGTAAAAAAAAAAAAGTTCTGCAGTTTTAAACTTCTAGTTTATTTATTACACCCTACTTTGAAATTTTACAGTTATAAATTTGATTCCAAATGTCATTACTAGGAGGTTTCTGAGTGTGTGAGCATCAATAATCGTCTCATGACAGGGAGAGACAATGGAGTCATTTGCAGTAATAAATCCATGCAGTTGCTTGTGCTGGAAAACTTTATTTGTCAGAAGTTGAAGCTGAAATAGAAAGAAACAGAGAAAAGCTCCAGTTGTTAGCTCTGGGTGATTTCAGGATAGCTGGTCTTTTCTTACTGGTATATGCATGATGGGACTCATTTTCACACACACACACACACAAACACAGACACAGACACTCTCACACACACACTTGCTTGTCTCCAGAAGCATTGTATTATTGATAGAGAAGCAGTTGGAGGGCGATGTTTTGCACCACAGCTGAATAAATCACCACCATGAATAAATCACCAAATCAAACCATATTTACAACCAGGGTTGAGCCCATCAACCTTATCCTGCATCACTCACTCTCTGTCTCACTATCTCTGCCTCTTCTTTTCTTTTTAATTACCTCTCGCAGCTCTTCACAACAGTCTCTTTGTCTTTTTTTTGCCAATTATTTGTTTCTTTTCCTACCTTGCCATCCTCTCTCTTCAGTTTTGTCTACCACAAGCTTAACCGAGGAAACATTATCAACTTTGACAGATTACTGCCCAAGTTTGGTAATAAAGAATCTTACAATTCAGCTCTTACATTAAGTTTGTCCTAAAATGTGCAATCAATTTTTTTAAATGTGTGTTTGACAGTGTTGTGGTGTCTTTGTAATTGTACATTGAACACAAAACATTGCTTTATTATGGCATTTGTTAAGCTATTACACAAAAATATAATAATACTGGAAATTCTTTAAATGTGTTTGATTCTTTGCATACAAAGTAGAACAACTTAGTGTGTATGTGAAACTTTGTACATGAAGTACAATAAGTATATGTCTTATTATTAATAATCCGCACTAAGAAATTAATGATGGCTGAATTCCATTTGCCTGCTGGTATTGTGCATGTTGTCATGGCTTCACTGGGATACAAACATTAAATGAATTCGTCATCATTATTAACACCTTTGCTTTTGCTACTATTGCAGTATGTCTGCTGTGAAAAAGGCTGATTCTTTGATTTCAACAATTACACAACAACCCTAAAGCTGGGAACAAACTTTTAAGATTATTGAGACTACACACTAGACACGAGTATTTCCACCAACATACATCGATTTCTAATCTTCATGGTCTTTACAGGGTAGAATGTGAAAACAAAGGGAAATGGCTACATTGAGATGACATGGTAAATGGAGAGACAAGAACAAGGAATGTAAATTCTAAAGAGCTAGCTGGATTACAGAGAATTTTGTAAGAATGAGGAAAACTTCAACTGAGCTGTGGCTCTGACCTGAAACCTACATGAACTGTAGTATAATGCTACTCAGACCACACTACCTATTTCATTGTTTGTTTGCCATTTGTTTGAATTTATGATTTCCACTGCTATGTGAAGTCAACATTCCTGATTCCAGTCATAAAGACAAAATATGTTTACAGTTTTTTTTACTTTTTGTAACACACATTTCCTTATACTGAGTTCACTTTTTCAAAACTCTTCACACAAATCTCTTTACAGACATGCAGCTCAGCACTATAGTTAATCTCACATCCAAAATGCACTAATGAAAAAACACTTGATACACATCTCAGAATCAACTCTTGTAACAGAACACTGACAACATGTGTCTCCCGACAGTAACATTTTGTTACTCATTAGCTACACGACAAAGACAACTACAGGTAGCATTACAGTATGTATCACTACTGTCTTTATTTATTTTGAATAAACCAAGATTCCATTACAACAAAAAGAAGGGCACCTCTTTATTGCATGGATTGTGCTGCCTTACAGTAGAAGAAACCTTATTCCTGTGCATGCCACACACTGTATTATGCCACAGATCAGCTGTTTGGGTCAGCGGTTTATGGAAGAGACAACACATACAAGAAAATAAAAATGAGTGATTATGACAGCAACCACGAAATGCCGTTCGCTACCTCATACAACTCCACTTCAAAAAATCTATCCCTTTAAATAATACAGTCCACTGATGGAACCACAAACACAAATGATCACTTTCTTTCCTGTGGCTGCTGCTTTAAGCAGCTGTGCTGAGTCTAGACCACAGAGACTCAGGAGGCCAAATTTGTCATTGTTAATTCATTCAGAGTAAAGCATTGATTCTTTAGTTAGTATTATTACGTTATTAAACACCTACAAAAATGTAAGTAGTTACTGGCAAATATTGTAATAAGTTCATTGTGTGGTAAATGTGTGGGAAAAAAATAAATTAATAAGTAAATTAAAAAAGTATTTATATGGTGTTATCCTAACCGTAGACTGTCCATGTGTTATTCACTTCGTCACACATTAATCCATTAAGCCAAAATTCAAATGTTGACACAACTACGGCAGCATCAATTCAGATTCTGAGACTGATATCATCAACCCAAATGGGTCAAAGGTGAATGTTTTCCACAGTCCCTGTGAATTCTGAGGGAATACAAGTTTCTAAAACACCTTGACATTCCTTTACTGACATATTGGGCACTGGAAGAATAATGCTGCCTCCCCTCATACTGTTATTATCATTTCTTTTTATTTAGAGGAAATTTAACCGCCCTGAAATCATAACAGTGACAGGAGTGTCAGGAGGGCAATAACCTTTGACAGGCATATCTTTAGCTTTAATATATCACAGCCAAGAAATTGTGTAGAGACACATATTTAATTATTTTATTGAAAATCCTGCAGATTTCCCACAGTCACACATATACATATATATATATACTGACAGAGCTTTTACCAAAAAACATGGAGAGACCTAGGTACGTAGCCCTGTCTCCTATAAAATACATGTATATTCTACTAATTTGATTTACTTTGGAGGACATGTAATTGTTGCCTGGATTATGTTAACTGGCTGATATTAAATTATTTTATAGAAAATTATTAAATATTTAACTATTTAATTATATCTATTAATTTATATATATACTGTATATAGCATACTGTATGTGTGTGTGTGTGTGTGTGTGTGTGTGTGTGTGTGTGTGTGTGTGTGTGTAATTCACACTAGGTTACAAGACGGCTGCAGCAACTTCAGGACAATTTATCTTTGACCCTGTTTGCCTGAATCTATTCTCATACTCTAAAATAAAGTTGAATAATGCCCCATATTCAAGACGTAATTGTTTTTGAGTATATAGCTGTTTTTCATCAGCAGGTACTGTGCATATTAAACATGAATTCACTTGAGATATTTTACAGATACTGTAAAGTATTTATTGTCATCATAGTCATCAATAGTTGCACTATGTAGTGTTGTACTTGTTGGGAATAATTATTCTCTCTAGTCTCTCTTGACCTTGGCTCCCACAATTGTAGCACCTGTTTCACTCCCAGGCTCACCCTATCTTCTTGTTGCTCCTTGTTCCTTTGTCTACTGCTATTTATCTACTCTCATGTAATCTACCAGCTCGAGCATAATATATACTTGTGTGTGTTTCATTAAACTTCAGAACTTTGTGACTGAACCCTGTGTTGTGTCACGTTGTTCTCCGAGCGCTCGTCTCTGCTTCCAAAATCCACTCACAAGGGTCAGGCCAGAATTAGACAGACTACAGGATACAACGAACATTGAATATTTCGTCGTTCAGAACAGTACTGTTCTGTCACATCATCGTCCTTCATCTTGGCGATCTTCTCCAGTTGCTTTGAAATTCCTACAGATGCAGATTAAATACATTTCTTTTCAATAAAAGTTACCCCAAAGACTTCAAATTGTTCTGTTGCAGTGCAGCATATCAAAATCAATATTCTAATCAATTGTAAACATACAATCTTTTAATGTCGCCCTGTATTAAACTGTGACTGAAGGACACAAACTAAATGGTCAAAGTGTTTCTCATGTGTTTCTGAGATAATATGTGCAATCATACAGAATATTACTGTATGCCTAATGCATTTGAAGTAACAAGTTCTAGCTGTGTGGATTGGCCACTGCTACAATGTGATCTCTGTATGTAAACACTGATCACCCATACAGTTGTAGCAATAAGGCTTTAAAAGGGTATTACATTATGTAGCAATAATTAGCATCCCAGACACCAAACTATGCATTGTAAACACATTAATTGGTACAAAAGATGAAGTAGAGTGATTGCGATCAACTTCGGCTATGATAAATAATCAGTATTTATACTAAATTTAACTTGCATTAAATTCACCTGGGGGGGACCACCGTTGAAAAAGGGAAAACGGTAGCCAGAAATGTAGCCAGAAATGAGACTGAATTAATTCAGTCTCAATTCTGGAGGTTGCTACCAAGTTCTTGACTCGGAAACAGTAACCGTAATACTTTTATACCACATAAAACTTTCATATAGAAAGATCTTGATTATTTAATTACTAACTACACACAAAACTACAAACTACTAAACAAATAAATGAGTGAATAAATGCAGCAATGAATCAATGCAATGAATAAAGCGATGAAAAAATTCATGAATGAGTGAGTGAAGCCATGAATACAGTAATGGACAATTAATGACTGAATGAAGACCACCGTATACCAGATAAAGCCGTGAATGATATCTTGCAAAGATGGATTAACTTGTGGAAACACAGAAGACCACTAAGTGGATGAAAACTTTAACAATAATCAGTGAAATTCACTTAATGCTCCGAAGCAGCTGAGATTGTTGGGAAGCACAAGGGAAATACTTTAAATAAAAATAAGCAATTCAATATGATTTCTACAGTGATGGAAAGTCCTACTTATGACCTAATGCTTCTTAATTCACGCTTCTTAATGCTCTTAATAATCTATGGCAGGGGTCATTAACTAGATTTATCTAAGGGTCACAATAAAGATGTAGGAGCCAGAAGGTGGATTAGGCCACACTGGGATAATTGGGGTGCAAATTTATAAGTAGGAACCAATCTTTGCTGGGTCAGATGTTCTGCCCAGAAGCAAGACAGTTTTTTGACCACGAGGCAGTTTGTTGCTGCAGTCGTTACGTGTGTATATTGTTTCGTTTGTTTGCTATTGGAATTCAAAGCTGAAAATGTTGGAGTTTAATGGAGAACCAGACAAAGAAGAAAAAATAAATGGACGGATTGTTCAAGTATAGAGTTTGTCTCGGACTTTGATTTATACATGGTAATTAGCATGTCAATCAGGTGAACCAGGTGCAACACCTCAGTGGCTTAAAGCGTTGGCTTAGCCTCTACAAAAGTAATAAATAAAAAAAATATTTATTTATTTACATTGAACAGACTCCTAAAAAACATGGGAAATCCATAATGATAATTAGATACTTAACTAGAAAATGTTCTCAGACCTCCGCCAAGGAGGCAGTTCATTGAGGATTGATGGCTAAAATCTGTAATTCTGGAAACGTAATTGCAGAATGTAGTCCTGTTTGACAAGAAATATTAATCAACTTTAATCGGTTTTGACACTATTATGCAGTGTCCTGATTGGTGGAAAACACTTGCAGGAAGCAGGAAGAAAAGCCTTTGAAATTGTTTGTCAGGCAAGCAAAAATGTCACTCTCAAAGAGCCTAAAGTGGAAAGTTGACATGGAAAACCACAGCTTTAATAAAGAATGGACTGATAAGTATGCATTCATCATGCCAACTTTAAGTAAAACTAAATCTGTATGCCTCATTTGCAATGAAACGATCGCCGTTGCAAAAGAATACAATCTTGGGCATCACCATTACACAAGGCATGCAACTTTCAAAGAGTCATACCCTGTGCAGTCAGAGGCCCGTCTCAGAAAAATTGCCACCTTGAAATCAGGATATTCCTATGCCAGCGGAATTATTAACCGAACTTTAACTGAACAAAAGGGCAACAAGTGCATCTCTTCAGGTTGTCTGGGTTCTCACCAAACATAACAAACCACTTACCAATGCTGAGGTTTTTAAGGAGCGCATGGTCCCTGGTTGTCTACAGGCCCCTCTGTCAGGAGAGGTGTTCTGCTAAATCTCAAGGGGGAATCTCCCCCCAAACATCCAACTTCATAGGACCTCTGGTCATAAAACATGACCCACCAGGCCTGAGTTTTTTTGGGGTTTTTTCTGAGGTTTCCATGAGAAACCTTCTCGTGGAATTGGGAGGACAATTTATGACGGTCCTAAATTGATGGCTGAAACTCCATTCTAAGCGTGGTATCAGGATGTTCCCTTGCACCGCTCTGAACTCAGAGAACAAAGGAATCATCTGTGTAATACAGATCTGACTTTAATTAACTACTACGCGGAACTCCCGGTGCTGGACTTCCTGGATCGGACTACATTGTGGTGGCTGCATCGAGAGCCCCGCTGAAGCAGGCTCCCTCTGCTGGCGCCCAAGCGCAAGTTAAAATCGGGAGTCATCTTAAGACTGGACTGGACTCGACTACTTGGCATCCCAAAATCAATTTCTCCTTGTGTAAATAGCCCTTCTCTGGACTGATTGATGGGATATGGTTTTATTCTTCTGTACTTTTTTAAAGGGATTTATCCATGAATGCACACATGTTTTAAAGGAATTTAGTAATAAAAAGAAATTATTTTTATACATATATTTTTGTCCTTCTCGCTGTGTTGATGTGGCCAGGAACCTGAACCTAAAATAAATTGATGTTAGCAGTCTTAAATCTGTTACATTCAATAGCTAATGGACCATGAAGCTTGAATATGCATTTATTTAGCAAGTAAATTGATCGTAGCTTACTATAAAGGAAAATGTAAGCTGAAATGCCAAAATCTTGCATGCTCCAAAGTCATGTGCCTGTGTGTCTGATTGACCCCTCTCCCCCTTCTTTTACATTCCTTAAACAGAGATAAGAGTTACTCGATGTACTGGAGTAATTCAATTTTAACTATTTTATTTGCTTTACAGAGATAGACAAATATATCATGTAGAAATCTATGTGTGTGCAAGTTTATGTGTCATCTGTAATCATAATGGGAACTAACAGAAAGGCTTACAGGTGAATTTAATTTAAGTTAAATTCTGTGTTTAATATTAATACTGATTATTTCTGATAGCCGAAGTTGAGACTTAAATTTTATACAAATTATGAATTATCATAATTATCACATTTTAATATCTAATAAACCATATATTGCTACACTCGGGTGCGCTCGATCCCACATGGCATCTTGACCAGCCGATCTGTCTCTCTCAGCAGGTGGCAGGGTGACAACATCTTCATTCACCCCCACTTGGTTAGATGCAGTGGCAGCTGAGTTTGTTGAATCCAAAGTTCTTTCTTTCAAAGTTGGCTCGCCGGCCAGAGGGCAAACTGAAGAGGTCCACAGAAGCAGACAGAACAACAGAAGAAAGATCTTTGGGCTTTTTCTTGTTTTATAGTTTTCTGTCAGAGGGCAATCTATCCTGTCTTAATTATTTTCTTGGTTCCAATTTGTTTCTAAACAATTAATTAAATTGCCACGTCTCTAATGCTCTCGTGTTTAAAAGCTTGGCTTCCTCAATTGCTGAAAAATAGCAAACACCTCACATATCTTGAATAACACAGGCACAAATGTGTCATAAATGGCAATCCTGTACACCATCATATACACAAACATATGTAAATATATACATCAATATATGCATAGGTATATCTATATACACAGCAGATTAATGAGTAAAATAAACAGATAGCAGAACTATGTAAATAGTCCCTACTGGTTCAAGGTCTGTTGTCCTTCAAAAATAGCATGTTGAAAATCTGTGTGGCATCCGTGCATTATATTCAAAGGTGGTTTTAATATTTTGTTCACCCAATTTACACACATGCGAGGGGCAGAATATTAAAACCACCTTTCAATATAATGCACTACAGTACAACACCACCATCCACGACCTCAATAATAAACACAAAGTAGAAGTATTACCTTTCTGACAGTGTCAACAAAAACTGAAAAATTATAAGTTTTGTAAAAGTAGAATTTATGGCAGAGCTGTTGTATTGGATCACATTAGATTGTACAGGTGGCCGGTCGGTGTATATATATATATATATATATATATATATATATATATGTATATATATACTGTACATGTACTGTGTATATATACAGACAGAGACCTAGCTAAAACTAATACAGTCTAACACAACAGTCCTGCAATAAATACTACCTTTATTGAGGTTATAATGTTCAGTTTTTATTGTTTGCGGTCTGTTATTTAGCCTTCCTTCGAATGGAGTGGATAAAATAACAGAAACAGAAACAGGCGCCGGGCTTGCAATACACTGGCGGAAACCCTGCTGATTGTCCATACTGTAATTTTGGTATGTTGGTCTATTCTGTACACACGACATCTACTGCATGTCTGTGCATGCTGGGCGATGGATCCTTCTTCTGTTGCTCTTCCTAGGGTTTCATCCATTTTTTTCCCTGTTAAAGGTTTTTTGGGGGGGAGTTTTTCTTTGTCCCAGGGTCTAAGGACTGTCGCGTGCTGTATAGATTGTGAAGCCCCTTGAGGCAAAATTATGATTTGTGGGATATCCCTCAAATAAGGGGTTTGCGTGTCGGGAAACCGGGGGGGGTTAAGACACGTTTTGTTTGTTTGTTAAGTTTTGGCGGGAAATTAGCTCCATACTCGCTGGCCTTGATCCATGGGGCTCGGCTGGGCACAACCCAAAATAACAGCCTGCCTGATTTGAACCTGAGTGGTACTTTGTTGTTGGACTTCTGTGGTAGTCATGGATTGGCCATAACAAACACCATGTTTGACCATAGTTCATGGTACCAAAACACCTTAAGTCGATGATCGACTTTGTGGTCGTATCATCAGATGTCCGGCCATATGTCTTGGACACCAAGGTGAAGGGAGCAACAGAGCTGTCAACTGATCACCACCTGGAGTTGGATCAGATGGTGGGGTAGGCTGCCGGACAGACATGGTAAACCCAAACGTGTAGTGAGGGTCAGCTGGGAACATCCGACCCCTGGAGGGTAAAAACAGCTGAAGCAGAAAAACATCTGCGGAGTCTGGAGGGGTCTTAAAACCATCTCTGGTTACAAGGAACCCAACTCCCAGCCTGTGGGGGGCCTGAAGTGGGTGAATGATCTGAACATCTTCTTCAATAGATTTGATCAGGTATCTGCCCATCCCCCTGCCCAGTCCACTCTGCAGTCCCCATCATCTGCATCCCCTGTATACTGCCCCACCCCCACTTTCAACCCCTTCCCACAACAGTCAGCTCACAGCCACCCTGCACACCCACTGCACTTACTTCCTGCCCACGCTTTTGAGGGACAAGTTGGAGCGCATGGGGGTGGACCAGCACCTCACAGCATGGACTCTGGACTACCTTACCAACTGTCCACAGTACGTGAGGATACGGGACTGTCAAGTCAAGTCAATTTTATTTATATAGCCCAATATCATAAATCACAATTTGCCTCAAGGGGCTTTACAATCTGTACAGCATATGACACCCTCTGTCCTTAGACCCTTGACTCGGATGAGGAAAAACTCCCCCCCAAAAAAAACCTTTAACAACAAAAAAAATGAAAGAAACCATAAGGAAGAGGGATCCCTCTCCCAGGACAGACAGACATGTAATAGATGTCGAGTGTACAGAAAAAAAAATCAACAATAATATCACAATGTATATGTATATGTTGTGGGTGATGGAGTCCCCTATCACTAGAGTGCGTTGTTTGACCCTGTCAGCGGAGGTGGAAGAGGCAGGCAGGCCAACAGGACTACCAGCGGGGCTGGCGAGGGATGAAAACCGGTTTGCAGTCGGGAGAGGTGACTGCAAAGCGGGCCACACAACCAGTTGTGAGCTCTTGCGAGCCTTTCCACGCTGCTTCACAGGGACAAACTCCACCTCAGCTGCCCACGAGGCTACGCTAATACTATTGTTAGCAGGCCCACTATCAGGCCTGCGGCTGCCGCTAACTGGAGTGCCCGTGCCATCTAAGCTAAGTCTAGCTGAGATAAGCTCCTGTAACTCACGGACACGTCTCTCTAGCAGAGACACCCTATCTGCAACTGTCGTCACAAGTCATCGTAGTTAGCAAAGGTTGTGTTGACTGTAGGCTAGTAGGCTAAGCTAAACTCTGAGCTAGGCTAAGAGGGAGCAGCAGAAGCTACCACCAAACGCTAGGTTGATATGGAAAATACAATTAACAGTTCTAAGCAATCAGAACTCAGTTAGAGGCTATAACAGTATAAGTGAAAGATTGGAGATTAAGACAGTAGATAGATTCACA
>NTHP01000070.1:1210366-1222738 GCA_003416845.1 Oplegnathus fasciatus | reverse complement strand
AGAAAACTAGTAGGAGAAGAGTAAACAACTGAATCGATCTCACGGAAATTACGATGTGCGTCAGAGGAAGTAGCGTCACTTGTGAGTCTGACATGGTTGTCTGCAGCACGGGGGACCCGCAGGGAACGGTCCTGGTTCCCTTCCTCTTCACCCTCTACACTGCAGACTTCACACACAACTCAGCCAAGTGCTACCTGCAAGAGTTCTCTGACAACTCTGCAATCATCGGCCTCATCACAGATGGGAACGACAGGGAATACAGAGAACTGACTCAGGACTTTGTGGACTGGTGCCAGCGGAACCACCTCCACATCAATGCAGGGAAAACCAAAGAGATGGTGGTGGACTTCCGCAGGTGCAAACACACTCCTCCCACACCAGTGAACATCCAGGGAATGGACACTGAGATGGTGAAATCTTACAAGTACCTAGGTGTTCACCTGAATAATAAACTGGACTGGACTGACAATACAAATGCACTATACAAGAAAGGTCAGAGCAGACTCTATCTGCTGAGGAGATTCAGGTCTTTTGGAGTGCAGAGGGCACTCCTTCTTTGACTCTGTGGTTGCATCAGCCATCTTTTATGGAGTGGTCTGCTGGGGCAGCAGCATCTCGACTGCTGACAGGAAGAAACTTGACAGACTGGTTAAGAAGGCCAGCTCTATCCTGGGATGCCCCCTTGACTCAGTGGAGGTGGTGGGAGAAAGGAGAATGATGGCTATGCTATCATCCCTGATGGAGAACATGTCCCACCTCCATGCAGGACACTTTGATAGCACGGGGCAGCTCCTTCAGTGACAGGCTGCTTCACCCGCCGTGGGTTAAGGAGAGATACTGCAGGTCTTTCCTCCTTGCTGCTGTCAGGCTTTACAATCAGTGCTGCTCCCAGTAGACCACACACACCATAACTGACAATTCACCCATGTGCAATATGAATGTATAATAAACGGTGCAATATCAATATCCTATGTGCAATACAGTGAAATACTTTTATCCGTTCTGTTTACTATTGTTACTATTGTTTACTATAATTGTTTTTTATTGTTCTTTATTGTTTTTATTTATCATATCTTGCTTTTTCTTAATTATGCCTGTTGCTATTGCACTATCCCCTCGTAACACTGCAAATTTCCCAGCTGAGGGATTAATAAAGGATTATCTTATCTTATCTCGTTTTTTCATGTGCTTTGTTTCACCGAGACTTGGCTAAATCCTGGAATACAGGAATACACCGTTCAACCAGGGGAAGAGTGATGATGCAGTCCTGTTTCGGCTTCCTCTTCATGCTCGTGCTGGAGAAACGGGAGAAGTGCAGCGGCCACCGGTGGTTCTTCTTCGTCGTGCAGCTCATCGGGACTCAGGGGCAAGACGAGAACTTCGCCTACCAGTCGGAGCTCAACAGGCACCGGCACCACCTGACCTGAGAGGCCATCATGAACAGCGACTGCCTGGTGTTAATTTTCCCCCTGCTGTGGTTGAGAAGGAGATACCGGATACAACAGGTCAGCACTGAGAGACACAGGAAGAGCTCCTACCCTCAGGCAACTAGGATCTTAAATGAGGGTACTGCCTAAGAATTTCCCTAAGACTGTTTTTACTTACCTTATTATTCAAACTTACTACTATAGTTAACATTATTTATTTCTATCCTTTATTCTTACTCTTACACTTATTTTTATTGCATAATTGAAGGAGCTAACGGTCATACATTTCACTATGATTATACCCTGTATGAGTATATGTGACAAATAAACTTGAACTTGAACCATTGTTGCGAGCCATCCGGTCCTTATAATCAAAGTGAGAGCTGTGTCTGTGTTCTCGTGCTTGACATTTACATGCATTCACTTAATTATTTTGTACCATGCAGACTGATGCATGACCAGTTCTCATCAGCTGTTAAATTAACAAATCAACCTCAAAGCACCAAAATTAAGTGTAGATGTTAGGTGTTATTGTAGACTCTTGCAGGTAGTTGTCTATTGCATTAACGGTGAACTGCCCCCCCCCCCAGCCAATAAATTCTGCTGTTTTAAGTGTGGCAGTAGAATGTTCCAGGAATTTGGACTTAAACAATGCACCAATTCTCTCCACTTTACTCCTTACAATATAATTCCTGGTTAATAACATTCCATAAGAGTTGCATAAGGCTGGGGCAACAGGGATAAAGGGAAGTCAAAAATGTATCTCAGTTATCCTCAGTTTATCTTTCACCTCTACCAGAAATATACTCAACTATGTCTGACATTTGTTTGCCCAAGCAAACAGGCCCAGCAGGACTCATTCCAGGGGAATCAAGCCAAGTTCAAGTCACAATGGGGGTCATATGAGGAGAATCAGACTGCTGTCCTCAGCTCAGTGGGGATGACAAGAGGGAAAACAGCTCCTGTTCAGCTCCTCACCGGGGCTCAAAGGAAGTCTATCAGCTCTGATCTAATCTGAGAACGAAGCCTGGACTGACAGGAAGGGGTGGTGCAAAATAACACTTTATTATTCTGAACAGTCTCACTTATTTTACATGTACAGCTAAATGTAACACACGTCAGAGTTAATAATCTCCCCTGGCCTCACATAGTCCCTAATTTGTGTGGTGGGAGTTTCAACTGAAAACTGTGACTGTTGCACATTGAGGAAAATGGTGAACAACAGTCAGTTCACTGGCCACCACTGCTCTGGCTTGATTGGTATTGTTGTGAATGAAAGGACTTTGGCCCGCACCTGCTTTGGCAATGTGTCGAATCCCTTCGCCATTCCAATTAAAGCAGCCACTGAACTGACTTGAACATGAACTTGAACTGAAATGAACTGAGACGAGACATTGTGACAGCCAGAAACCAAAAAATAGACAAATGTAGAGCATGGAGGCCAGAATTAGAAGAGTCATTTGTTCAAATGTCCAAATACAACATGTTTAAGTTTAGAAGTACTGTGCTTTTGATTAAATGTTACTAAACTGTCACTTGTAGCTTATTTAATATCCAACCATAACCACGATCTTTTCTTACCTTAGCCAAGTGCTGTGAGTGCCTAAACATAAGCATACAAAAAGTTAATCATGCTGAAGTTGCTACAAGCAGCTATTTTGGGGAAGACAGAAAATACATTGTCAGTGTACGTTTTGCAGATATAGCAGATATGGTTTTGCAGATATGACATGAGTAATAATCATCTTCTCAAAAAGCTAGAGTGAGTGAGAACATTCCACTTAGAAAATACAATTCACCGATCCTAAATCCCGCCCTCCCTTAGCTACTGTTGCTAGGTCGGACAAGTTTCACAATAAGAAACATGTAGTATTTATTAGATTTATAGTTTCTGGGCGTCAGGCAATATAGCTTCAAGAAGCCGACAGCAAGGATTACGGAATGCGATGGATGGATATATTCACGACGTTAACTTTTATGAACGAGGCAAAACGACACGAATTGAGCCTAAGTATGTAAGTATGCAGTAACAGGAAAGGGGAAAGTTGACAGAGGTTCTGCCGGATTGCAAGCTTGCTCAACTGTTATTGTACCACAGAGCAAAAAGGGGGGGGGGGGACTTAGGTAGGGCTAATTCCTCCATTCTCAGTGTCTCCGTCATTTACAAAATGATAAATGATAAATGATAAATGATAAGAGATAAGACGCAAGGGAGAGATTCAAGTGAGCATCTCTCTCTCTCTCATTCTACTTCCCCAAAATTAAGCAGAGATGACGCTCCCCTAACACACAAAAAAAAATAATCTCAAAGAAAGAAAGGATGACAAAGATACAAAACCAAGTGAGAGAATGATGGAGATAGTGGTGGAGAGGGAGTTGGAAATAAGACAAATGATTGATAAAGTCTGAAAAGGGCATCAGCAAGCAAGTAAAAGATGAAGCTGAAAAGTCAGTAAGGGGAGGAGGGAGGATAGAGCGAGGGAAGGACTGAATATTTGAGAAGGAAAAAGATTCATGAGGGCTTCAATAAAAAGCTTCAGTGAACACAGCACAAACACACAGGCCTAATGGTCACACACACACAACACACACACACACACACATATGCACACACAGCGGGGTGAGTTGAAATCAACCATGTTTATTCAAACTCTTCCAGCTCATCACAGAATCCCATCATGCATTTCACTCCAACGGTCTCGCCCTGTCAGAGTATAACAAGCTCTCCTCACCACACAGCAACTCACACACACTCACATGCAAACACAGACACATACAGTACATACGCCATGCATACACAGTGACATACACAAATTGTATAACTTGAGTTTTGCAGATTTTCAACACACAACATAAATTGCACAAATACTCAACATGGAGGTGTTAAAGAATGTATACAAAATATTCAGATTAGATGAGCTAAAAGAAAAAGAAACAGTAAACAGTAGGCTGTGTCATTGTGAAAATATTGTCCGTATTGCAATATAATTGTAATTTCTGTACAATTAAACATACTGCAACAACAGGAATGAAAAATAAAAATATGTAGTATGTAGCAGTACTGCAAAGAGAACCCACCAACGAAATGTTTTGGACAGCAAAACAATGTGGTTATGAAGCTAAAGAAAAAAAATGATGGGGAGAACTTAGAGCCTTGACTTCTACTTCTTATTAGGAGTAAGTTTTGAGACTGAGAAAAAGAAGTGCAGGGTGCTTGAAAAGTTTGAAATCTTGTAATTATATTCATATCCACTTTAAATAAGACTGTGTGGTTTTTTGATGTGAAGTTGAGATGTTACGGGATTCATTTAGATGACTTTTTCAGTTCTTATGGCAGGCAGGAAATTTTCTTCATTTTTCAAGGATATACTTTGGTGGGCTGTGATTGACATTTCAGCCTCTGGGGTCCAGTTCAAGGTTTCAGGGATCCGTTTTTTATCATTATAGAACACAGGGTTGTATAACAAAATGCAAGCTGCAGTCCCTTCATGCTACACACAAAAAACAATGCAAAAAAACTATTATTTATGGTGGAGTGCGGAGGATGAATTGAGAAGTCTCACAGCCTGAGGAAAGAAGCTGCTCTGGAGTCTGGTGGTACGACAGCGGATACTTCTTTATCGCTTGCCAGACGGCAGCAGGGTGAACAGGCTGTTGCTGGGGTGGATATTCTCTTTTAGTGGGCTCTGCACAAGCACCTCACCTCAGTAATATCACTGATGCTTTGTAGATAAGTACCAATGATGTTCTGGGTGGATTTAATCACCCGCAGCAGAGCCCTCCTGTCTGTGCACAAACCATGCCAATTTGTAATGTTTCCAGTCAGGATGCTTACTATTGCTCCTCTGTAAAAGTTAACAAGAACTTGGCACGGGAACTTTGCCTTCTTAAAGTGTAACTTCACCCCCAGGTCTGAGCCTAACTCCACCCACTGAATAATTTTGAAAAATGCTAAAAGGGAGCTGGGGTGGTGGGGGGGTGGCAGGAGTTGCTCAGTGACATCCCATGGCCAGAGAAAACAGAGAGCGACACAGGAGCACAGAGGGCTCTGTTGAAGTGGAGGAATTTTCCCCTCCAGAATCCCCTGAAGCGGACATTAGTGTGGTGGAGGACCACGGGGGTTCCGAGCCGTATTAATTCGAGCCGTTGGCTCCAGCCCCAGTACTGCCTGAAGCCAAGGCAATGTAGTCTCTGAAAGGTTGAACACGTAATGTAATGTATGCGAGTCCGTTGGCGGAGCGGCTGCTGCACTACGCTTCCACTATAATCAATGAATCTCTGAGTGGTAACTTAACGTTAGTTAGAAAGCTAATGTTAGCGAACGTTAGAATAAGTTGTGAAGCTCTGTAATTATGATGAGGAGTCTCGATCAGCATGTATTTGAAAATGAGCAGATTTCACAGACTCCCAGTCAAGCGCGGGCTGGGGGAGGTGGAGCTGCCCACCTCTGATTGGAGACCGTTAACACTCTTTTTTTTATATAAATTACATGACGTAGAGAGGTCCCAACCGGTTGACTATATCTCATCATCGGCCTCGCAAGGCCAGGGCTGATTTTAAAGGGGAAATGAAGTGTTGAGCGGTTTTCAACCCATAAAATGCCGATTTTTATATATTTGGAAAGAAATGTCAATATTAACGCCAGCATCAGAATCAGAATCAGAATCGGGTTTATTGCCAAGTAGGTTTATATGTACAAGGAATTTGTTTTGGTGTAATACAGTAAACAATAAATATAGTAAGAGAATAAAAATAGTAAGCAAGTAAAAAAGAACCAAGTACTGCAGCAGTCAAGAAACTTAAATACGATAGAAAACCGACAATAAAAATAAGCATATTATATAAAATATGTACAATATATCTGTTTTAAAATGAAATGAACTAATGAAAAAACATTGATGTGTTTCATCACAGTACAGTCATATCATTCAGTTTACAGCTCAAAAAACATGTTTAAGTGCAGTACCTCTTTAAGTTTCATTAAGTGATTGTTGTCTGAGGTTTCTTTATCAGGGTGGTGATGTGTGATGTCAATGACAGGTTCTCTGTGATGCTGATTCCCAGGAACCTACAACTGTTCACCTGCTCCACCTCAGCTCCGCTGATGCAGACAGGGGTGTGTGTCTTCTTCTCCTTTTTTCTAAAATCAACGATCAGCACCTTGGTTTGGCGACGTCGAACAGTAGGTTGTTCTCTGTGAACCACTCTGCAAGATTGTTGATATCCTCCGGATATGAAGTCTCATCATTGTTTGTAATCCAGCCGATGATGGTGGTGTCAGTCAGATGTTCTTAGTACACGACTAGGGATGTTATCAGGCCCAGCAGCCTTACTCATATTCATTCTCAGCAGGATTCTTCTCACATCTGCTGTGGATACTGACAGTGGCCGGTCCTCTGGAGGCTAAGTACACTTGACAGCTGACTCTTTGTTGAGGAGATCAAAGCGAGCATAAAAGGTGTTAAGCTCATGTGGCAACGTGGGCTCACACATGATGGGGGTGCTCCTGCTTTTGTAGCCTGTGATGGTTTGATCACTTTCCACATATCTTTGGTGTTGTTGGTGTTGAGGTCTCTCTCCAGTCTCTCCTGATGTCTCCACTTGGCCTCCTTGATGCCAGTTTTCAGTCTTGCTCTGGCAGTGATGTATGCCACCTCTCCATTCATCCAGGCTTTCTGTGTGGGGAATAATTTCATTGTCTTTGTGATACCACATCATTGCTGATGTATGATGTCAATGATGATATACTGATGGTATATTCCTCAAGATGGATGTGGTTCTCCTGGGTGGCAGCATCTCTGAACATGTGCCAGTCTGTGAAATCAAAGCAGTCCTGCAGAGCTGCTGTAGCTTCTTCTGTCCACACTTTCACTCTTCTTTCTGATGGTTTGACCCTTTTAATCAGCTGGGTGTAAGTAGGCAAGAGAAGCAAGGAAATATGGTCTGATTGACCAAAATGGGGACGGAGGAGAGCTTTGTAGCTGCAAGAAATGTTTGTGTAAACATGGTACAGGGTATTACTTCCCCTGGTGGGGGTGTGAACATGCAGATGGAATGTAGGTAAAACAGTTCTGTGGTCTGTTTGATTAAAATCACCAGCTACAATAAAAAAAACACCCAGTAGGTTGTTTGCATATGACATCACATCACTGCGTTGCTGTGGCAACAATTGCAGATGGTGGTCAGGAAGTGATTTTCTACAAAGGAAGCACCATCACAAGCTCTCAAAATGCCAAAGGTTTGCGTCATTTACAGTTGCTCAAATTGATCAAACCGAGAAATCACGAGGTGATTTTATAGAGTACCAAAAGTTGTTATTCACATGGGGGAAAAATGCAAGAAATTGACCAAAAAATGCTGTCAAAAATGACTTGGAAAACCTTCGTCTGCGGTCGGGAGAAGCGGAGTCGGATAATGCTTGTATGTGCAGTGACCACTTCGTCAAAGGTAAAGTGACTTAACATCGTGTAAACTAGCACAGTACGGGCTTTCCTCCATCTCGTCCATTCTGTTAACCTGTTGTTTTGTCATGTGACTGCTGATGACCTCATACAGTTCCTGTAGTGCATTTTTTGAATTGGTATCTGGAGGAATGTAAACAGCAACAACAAAAACACAGGTGAATTCTCTGGGCAGGTAATATGATCGACATCTTAACATTAAAGACTCGACATCTGGGAAACATTGTCCATCAGCTTTGACTACATATGAGCACCAAACATCATTGATGTCAAGAGAGTCCGCCTCCACTCGTCTTACTGGAGTCTTGTGTTCTGTCGGAACATGCATGTCATCTCTCATATTTCCTGTCACACACAAAAAGCTCTGTTTTAAGTAACCTGGCATGCATGACGATACACAAGAGTGTTTAATTGATTAAAATAACTAACAAACACAAAGTCATAGTCAGTATTATTCACAGTGTATTTTTTTGTAGAAAAAAAACTTTATATACTGTTATACTGTTATGTTATAAACAAAAATGTTAAAATCTCAAGCTTACAATATGAAGAAAAAAATATCCACGTGTAAATCCTAACATCTTCCAAATGTGGGTTTTTGCATGACTTTTTGTAAGGGTAGAAAATTAATAACATAATTTCAGATAAAATATCACTATTATCACTCATTATAATCGCTGTTTAACTAAGCTCTTAATATCAGCTCAAGCCCACATTAGTTCCAAAAAGTGCAGCTGGTGTGAATAATGCATTCAAGGAGAGCCAAGGGAAATCTTTCTTAAAAAAGGAGAAAATCATATTAACCTTGTTTTTTTTTCACCAAATGCCATTTAAACTTTTGCTGTATATAGACTTCCAGAGTTATTCTAACATATTTGAGCTGCTGCTGTTCTGTCATCCATACAATCTGTTGCAGTAATAGTCAACACATTAATTTGACTAAGTGTCTCATTGCTATGGATTTATTCACAGTTCTGAGCTTGGCTGAAAGGCAGTGTTTTGTTGGCCAAAAGTATTTTTTGCGTGCGTGTCTGTTGGTGGGTGTGTGTGTGTGTGAGGGGGAGAGAGATAGAGCCGAGGGGAATAATGTAAATGTTTGTTAAATCAGCTATCATTTCCTGACATGGTGTTCCAGGCACAATTAGGTATGAGAGGTGATGTCAGCTACAACGCGTGTGTGTGTGTGTGTGTGTGTGTGTGTACGTGTGTATGTGTGTGTGTGTATGTATGTGTGTGTGTTTGTGACAATTCAAATGTTTGTTAAACCATGTATCATCTCCTGACACCTTGTACTCTGTGTAATTAGATGATATGTTCTGTGTGTTTGTGTGTGTGTGTGTAAAGTGTAACATAATATACTGTACTGCATGCGTGTCTGTCACATGCTCTCACATACAAACACACACACAAATACAGGGATAAAGTATACACATACAGTATACATACATTGTATGGTAATGTCCTAATTTCTGGTGGTTTAGATTTAACTCTCTTCCATAATAATAATAATAATAATAATAATAATAATAATAATAATAATTAAAAAATGATTAACAACTACTGGAATATAACTTGATATTTAAAACTTCGCAGTTATTGTTTTAAAGAACAAGCACATGTAAAAACCAAAAATTCACAATATTACTGACTATAATGACCAAATGACCAGAGGAACCTAGAAATTTGTAATTTGTTGTGATGATGATATAAAAGAAACAAAAAGGACACATATAGGTAACAGACAGAACTTGTGCAAATAGTGTCAAAAAGCCTTCTTACTAAATACAGAAGGAGTTTTCCAGAGTGTAGGACAGAAGATTGTGACTTAGAAATGAGTGCAAAAGCCTGATCAAGAATTGACCAAAAAAGCTGCATCATGGCTTTGAAATACGTGCAAAAGCAGGATTGCATATTAGTAACAATCACAAAAGTCGGACCTCGAGTCACTCAAGTGATTGAGATCATTTTTCAGTGTGTAAGAAAACATGAAGCTATACTGTAACTACACATCATCATCTTAATTATACATTAACATTTAAACACCAACATTCGATGCATCAGTTTCAAGAACTCTTCCTTCATTGTTGAACATTATTTTTTAGGTTTGTGGAAATTTTAAAATATATTATTACAAAGGGTTAATGAAGTTGTGTTGTTATTGTGTTATAATGACTAAGAAAAAATATTCAATGTGGACCAGTCACATACCTGATCCGTTTACTTAGGCCAGTTTTGGCCCCAATGCAGATCCAGAGTATCAGATTGGTCCCTACCCCTCCCTCCTTTTTTTTGTCTGTTTTTTTGTTTTTGTTTTTTGCTTTAAAACAAAAACACCTTTTAAAACAACAAAACTGAAATGGTGACATTCTTAAACAGAATTGATTGCCAGTAAATAAAAACAAATGTGTAGTTTAGTTTCCTAGTCCTTCTTGGCATCCCAAAGAGAATCAGCATCAAACAGCAGTTTTCACACTCTCTTCTGTCAAAGGGGATTTTTGGGAACACAGAAAGAATATCTCAAGAATTTTGTGGGTTTACAGTCATCTATTATGACGTTTTGGGTCACCATATTTCATAGCTGCAAGCCTATGATTCTGTCCAAATCTTATCTAAATGGCAAAGACTTCAGAATATGCTTTTTATGAATTAGAAAATACTTAACATGAGCCATCAGAACAGTCAGATAGGTCAGACTGACTTACTGGGCAGTTTTGTGGTTGACTTACTCTAGCTGACAAGCAACCCATAATATATCAGTATCTTAAAATAACAAGCTCACCCTGTAACACATGAGCTGGCATTTGGTTCATTCAAAGAGAACCTGCTGTTGTGAACATGCAAATGTCTAATCCTTGAATATAAGACGGGCCCCAGAGCCAACGTAATTTACAGAACAAAACAACAACAAAAACACTCTTCTTATACATGTCTTATATTTGGGCTGGTAATTCAAATGTACTCACTTACTAGTACTACACTTGTTACTGCTTCCGTGTAATCCTTTACATATACTAAGACTTTAGGATGAAATAATAATCAAAACAAATACAGCACTGTACAAACAACATTGTATGTACCTTTAAGTCTAATTAAGTACAGTTTAATTTATATTCTCCTGACATGGATAATTACATTTCTTTTGCTGCAAAACTGTGAATAAATAGGCTGTGTCCAAGAATTGTGAACACATTGGACACAGATTTGATCTTAATTTGTGCACAGAAAGAAATTAAGAACCTTTGTCAGATTCGCCAGTGTTTTTCTTATTTCCAAAATGTCTGCGGGTAACAGCAGAATTCATTATTTAAATTAATTATCAGTAAACTGATGCACAGACTCGTGTGTGTGGTGCGGTGAGATCTAGGTGACAGAACAAAAACTGACATCAGGAAAATACTAGATATACGTATATAGTCTGTTTTTTTCATTTGTTTCAAAGTGGTTTGTAATACAAAAACAACCTGGTGATTTACTTTATATTAAACGATGTGTGTGGAATAAAAATAAATTCCTGTTTTTGGCACATTCGTGTAACATAGTTTCCTGCACAGACATCAATTAAATTTTATAAATACCTGACCATGGTGCCTCGTATCTGCAGTGGGATGGTCTTCTCTTATATTATGTAAAACAGGTAAAATAAATACAGAAACATATTTTTCTTAGGTGCTCAGTAGATAACATTGCTTTGAAAACTGACTTTCAACTCTTTAGACATCC
The DNA here is from genome assembly GCA_003416845.1 of Oplegnathus fasciatus. Classification (NCBI taxonomy): domain Eukaryota; kingdom Metazoa; phylum Chordata; class Actinopteri; order Centrarchiformes; family Oplegnathidae; genus Oplegnathus; species Oplegnathus fasciatus. The sequence goes on along the minus strand of NTHP01000070.1, from coordinate 1,211,130 downwards.
ATTTCCTAAAATTACTTTAACTTACAGAAACATAAATTCACATGAATAATTATTACCTAACAATAGAAATGCATTAAAATGAACTTTGTTCTTTCCTTAATACTGTTTATGATATTACTTACTATTGCAGCTACTCTTTTATTGTGGGAAATTAAGTGAGTGTCACTCTCTTTATTTGTAACATACTGATGTGTATATCCTACACACAAAATGTATTATATTTGCAAATTCATCAATAATTAATGAATACATGATTGCATCATTAATGAAAGCAGCAGAAGAAGGGTGAGTGGTATCACTGATCTCTGGACTTTGGCTTTATTAAAAATATATTTGAATTTAATGACGTGGCTTCATGTTGGATTCTGTGGAATGTAATGCTGGTTGCAATACAATACATGAAAAACGCAGGGGAAAAATGTGATTTTATGATATATAAACTCAATTCAAAATGACAAAACATGTTCTTGAATTACTATTAAAAGTGAATTAGCATGGTGTGAATGTGAGGGTAAAATATAATAATATAAATTGGCCACAGTGAAAATACAACAGGCTTCTAGGCTGCGGAAGTCACTGTCAAGATTCACAAAGGTTGTTGGTATATAAATAACACACACATACTGTACGTGCACACACACACAATAAATAAGGGTGCCCAACCAGAACTAACAAAGGCCCACTACGGACAGTCCTGTCAGCACAGCGATATTGTGGTGTGTCTGTGTGTGTGTGTGTGTGTGTGTGTGTGTGTGTGTGTGTGT
>NTHP01000070.1:1191981-1210245 GCA_003416845.1 Oplegnathus fasciatus | reverse complement strand
TAAGGAATGGTAATTGTCTCCAGTGAATGTCTCTAGCTTGTCATAAGCTACGCTCATTTACACTCAAAATATTGGTCTGTGTGTGTGTGTGTTTGTGAGTGAGAGAGAGAGGGTGAGTTAGAGTGAAAGACACAATGTGTGTGTCATAAGCTATGCTCATTTACTCTCACATCTACNTGTGTGTGTGTGTGTGTGTGTGTGTGTGTGTGTGTGTGAGTGAGTTTGTGAAAGTGAGGGAGTGTGTATGTCAAAAGCTCACACATTTACTCTTAAAACATCGGTGTGTGTGTGTATGTGTGAGTGTGTGTGTGCTGTACGCCACCCTCATTTAGCCTTAGTAGCAGCAGAATGGGGAATTCCAATAATAATCATAAAACCTACTTTATTTTCACTGTTTGAGGTGAGACGACTGCCTTTCCCCCTTGCCGCCACTTTCCAGCCCGCTCAGCCAATCAACCCATACACACACGCGTGCACACACGCACACACACAAACCCTCTTGTGTGCAGTTCTGCAAGCCGGGGTGATCGTCAGAGTTATTACGTGGAGTGTTGTCTGCCTTGTTACATTTTCACTTTATGAGCTGAGAGCCTTCCACAGTCCCTCAATACTTAGCATAGACAGCAACTTAGACAGTGTGTGTGTGTGTGTGTGTGTGTGTGTGTGTGTGTGTGAGAGAGAGAGAGAGAGAGTGTGTGTGTGTGGCTGCTGTTTTCTTTTTATCAGCAGATAGGCCACTGGGTCCCGCACTACTTAGCAAACCCAACTATTTAATAAGCACAGCAGGCGGACATGTGTGTGTGTGTGTGTGTGAGTGTCTCTGTGTGTGTGTGAGAGAGAGAGAGTGAGAGAGAGAGACAAAGAAAGAAAGAGAGAATGACTGTGTCTCTATGATATAATAATATAGAGCAGTTATATATCAAGGTTATGTAAATTTCATCGAAAACACACTGGGGTATTTAGATTTTTTTCTTTGAGGCAGTCTATCAGCTGAACCCAGATAACAGACCTCACTGATCCCTAATTGATTTAATCAATTCCAACCTTAGTCATTAATGAGTCATGAACAATGAAGGGAACAAATAGATTACTTAAGGCTGTCAAAGACAGATATAAAAGATATATTCAGAGTCATAGATAGTTGGTATTTTGTGTCAAAAATGATGAGAATTAGATGTTGCTCTTGGGTTTTGTTCATACTACTTGCACAACAGCTTTCAGGCATTCTATATTTTCTCAGTTTGATGAGAGATAGTTAAGGATGTCCATTTCTGCCTATGCCGTTTATCTCCACCACTCTTTACTAGTTTTGTGTATATGTTTTCATTAATATCCTTTTGTTTAATATTTGCTTGAACTACAATTTTCATTTAAACAAAACACACTACCTGTGGAATTAATGCAATTAAGTAAAATTCATTCAAATAAATAACAAAGCAAGGCTTTTTAAAATATGTTTTGCATACTCTTTTTCATATTTTTGATTTAAAAAAATATACAGATTGGAATTACAATATTCTTGTGTACTTCAGAAGACAGCTTGACAACTCTGGAACAGTTTGCACTGTAAGAAGTTTGGATCTTAAAAACAGGCCCACCTGACTATGGTAAGTGGCCTGAACTGTGCAATTTCCTCGGTAGGGTGCAGAGTCAGAGTCAGAGTGAGGGTCTTATAGTTTATATCAAAGCAAAAATGTGATAATACACATCATTAAGCTGAATAATGGATCACAATAGTCACTATATTCTGATCAGTTAGGACTCCCAAAGAGTACTCATTTTTACATTAAATGCCAGAGGGCACAATTAAACATTATCTATTAACACTGTGAATTGTCAGAGATCCCAACTGCTGCCTGAAAATGTTGACAAACTTATAGCCTTAAAAAAACAGTGTACCAGACAATACTTTTGAACAGGTTAAAAAGCTACTTTGACCAGAAAAACATATTTTGATTGACGTCCAACCACTGTCCTCAGGTTTGGTGTGACACAAGGGAGTGATAGAAACCAACCCATGTTACAAACATCACCCAGAATTCAGAAGTGTATGTACAACATTGTTATTGACTTTGGTTGAGGATGGCCAATGAGAGTGGAGCCTTTGGAGTCTGAGAGCTCTGGACAGCTACATGGAGTGTGTGCCTTGTGAGACTAGGAAACCTGGTTTAGGCCATCGTGGGACACAAGTTCTCATCATTGAAACCAGACTCTGTCTCTGCCTTGGCAGGTTTTAATGCAGGTTTTACAGACTGTTGAATTAAATTCTCCCACACCGCCCTGAGGTGATTTTTTAGGTCGGATGAGAATGTGTTGCTTTATTTTTGTCCACTCTGGCTGTGTGTGTGTGTGTCTCTCGCTATCTGTGTCAGTGCGAGAAATAACCTAATGAGTATAATAGGGCTGTTATATTTTTAATAAACACAGCAGGCAGCTGTAGTCTGCTGAGGCTCATAGGTAAATGGATGGAGAGATTGTCAATGACTCACCATGGTACACTTACTGCTGATTACAGAAACGCAGCACTTGCTTTGCATATAGACTCTGCCTTTGCGTGCACATGTGTGCACATCTACAGTATGTGTGTGTGTGTGCATGCACAAAATACCTTTTTCTGCAAGAAAACTATGTGTGTCTGTGTTTCTGTGTGTCTACTTATGAGTTACAGTTTTTCATTAGCACACAATAATGTGTGTGTCTGCGTGAGTATACACAGACACGTTCCAATCCAAAACTTCAAAGTTGTGCACGCATTCAGATGTGTATGTGTGTGCATCCCATTACTTTCGCTCTCTGTTGACTAAATGAAACCCCGTCTTGGCAATTTCTCCTCCTCAGCACCCATTCACTCTCCCAGTGCTACCCACACAATATTAAAAATCTCCCTTACTCCCAGCACACCAGCGAGGCTCGCCAGCTCGCCCATCTCAAAACATGCCTTTTCCTGTCTGCGTGACGTCTTTATGTCTGCCAAGCAATATCAGGTGAAATCTCAGGTGTAAAATATGATCAAAGCATTGAAGTTGGGAGTGTCTTTTTACCTCTATTGTCTTCCTCCAGAGCAGATTATGAAGATGAACCAGGGAGACATAAAGGAGAGTTGTTGTTTCTTTTCAATGATCAATAAGAGTTTCTGTTCTTAATCAAGTTATATTAAATCCCCATAATTTCATATTACATGGATTCCAATTACTAAGTCACCACTACCTTCATAAAGTAAAAAAACTGCAGAAAATGTAACTAGTGTTCATATTATTTACTTAAAATGCACCCAATGTTTATAGAATAGTTGATATTGTTTTTATTATTATTATTAGTTATAGCAGCTGTAGCACAGGAAAACAAAATATACAGTATATACTGCACAGTAAGCACTATAAAACTATACAGGTTATAGGAGATTAGAGTTTCTAATGGGGGAGGTTGAATTAATCCAAATATAACTAAAATGGTGTACATAATATGTTACAAGCATATAGTGTGTTGTCTATATATTATGTAGATTATTAATATGTATACATAGATAGGTTTGAATGTCTGTTGCTGTGTGAAACTTTTCCTGCATTCTGTTAAAACTGCAAAAAACAAGCCACATGTTTTATATTATAAATATTATTATTATCATTTAAGAAAAATACTCATGTAAATAATTGTGTTATTGGGAAGGTCATTGCAGGATATATACAGTGTATTGTTTTAAGAGTACTCTGTATATGGGTACTAAGATGGAAAGCAGAGGCAGGGAAAGACAAAAGAATGTATATGTAAAGATATACAATCAGTATGACACATTTTCAGTTACATTATACAAAACTGTCCATGTACATAGACAAAATAATATTAACTCAAATGTCCTATGTATCTACACTACTACTACACTACTACTACTATTATTAGATACTATTGACTATTTACTATCTCATCCATTGACAGTGTAACTTATTAAAACTTCATTGTCGTTATATCTGTCAATTTTTATAATGTAAAATTAAATGTTGAAATCATTGTGAAAACATACAATGAACACTGCAATAAAGAATCGGAATCACCAATATGTATAAAAACTATTAATTTCTTAATTGATTTGTATTATTTACTAGAAATACTACTCTTTTTTAAACTACAGTCTAATTGAATCACACAACTATAAATATAAAGTTGAATAATAATTATTACGGGTTGAAAATATATATACTGTATATCACAGCATTCTCGCATAATTATTTATACAGTATTGATATAAAGATAAAAGAACATCTAATTTAACATATCATATAGTATGACATGCCATTACCTAGATAGGTTTAACAGTGTATGTATATGCATATATACAGTATATACATACGTACACTTCATCCTTTCCATGCCACAGTTAACAATAGTTAAAGAAACAACAGATGATTAATTTCAGGCTCCATGTTTTATCAACCCACTGATTCCTTTATTTCATTTACACCAGCGTGATAAGCTCATCTTTCTTATTTGAATGATAATGAAGAAATTGCTTTGACTGTGTGTTATTAGAGTGAATTAAACCAGACTCACCTCTTAACTCTTCATTTTCTGAGTCCATATTTCATTCCAGTAAACATCACACAAACATCTCCCCTCAGCCTCACCCTGTCCTTTTATGATAATTAGGTCACTCATATGTTCTGTGTTTGAATCTTCTTAACAAAGTGAGATTAATTGCATCAAAGGAGATGCGCAAAAACTTCGACTGCATCTTCAGATATATAAATCTATCTCAGATTTACACTGTATATATGCACCAGAGGGACTATATTAATAAGGTTACATCAAGTTACAGTCTGTAAGATCTGAACTTTTTACAAAATTATAACTTTTTCCAAACATGTTTTAGTGTAAGAAATACAAATACATCACATTACAAGCTATATAAAGAGTATTTTTTCTATTCTGAACACAGCCATCCCACTGTTGAGATAATATATTTTCTTGTTCTTGTCGGTGGATGAATGAGACAGCCAGTGGAGAAATAGACAGATGTGACCTAGAAAATACTAAAGATAAAATCTATTTTTTAAAATATTTTTACTATTCTGTCCTTGCTTACTCTCAAAATGTGTTTTGCCCTTTTGAATGTGGCTTGTTTTTTTTTCTCTTTGTTCATACTTTTGTTCTTTTGTAATAAAAATATTTTGTTGGTGTTAAGACAGTCAACAATGTTGACCACACATTTCCAAAATGAGCTTATTTCTTCACCTTCCAGACCTTGGATACAAAACAATAAAATCAATTTACCACACAATGAGCTCAGTTTGAACCCACACAAAATCATCGGAGAGCTTCACGGTAACCCATACTCTGCTCCAGATGAGAGAAGCATTCAGAGGTAAGATATTAAGAATCCCACAGGATATTTCTCATTTTACAGACTTTAATGCATTAATAAAGTATGTTTTAGATGACCCCTGGCATATGTTAGACCTGTTGGTGTGCACAGCTGGGAGCTTAAATATTGTGAAATCATTCTGAAAAAATTATTAAAAGAAAGGTCCTGAGCTGAAGCCATGTGCAAAGCTCAATGAAAACCTGAGACAAAAAAAGTTCTCTTCATTTGACGCACTGCAACATCACTTCTTCTTTTTTCACCATGTCAGATCAAAAAAATGATTTTTTTCTGAGGCCTTCCTGAGGCTCGACACACCAAACCTGTGGGTTTGTGCGTTCCTTTTCACTACCTCTGAAAACCTATTACCTCTTACCAACAGGTCATTTTAATTAATGATCTTATCACTACCTATAATCTTGATTTCATGCCTTTAAATTAAACCTGACTAGACAATAGTGGAAAGTATTACTAACTATTACTATTATAATTATTATTATTATTGTTATTATTAAAACTTTACTTTTATGAATGTTTCAGGAAAGGTGGTGGTGTTTCTGCTATATTTTAATGCAAGCAGTTATCATGTGGTGATTTCCTCCTTTGAACATCTTTGCAGCGTGTTGAAAGGCACACCAAAAATCCTGCTGTTAACAAAATTTGTAGAGGACCTTGGAGGTCTGTAAATTGTTGGCAACTTCACTGAACTGCTTTCTGTTACCTCAACTGATTTTGACTATCTTGTCATAACTGGTGATTTTAACATTCACACTGATAATCCCAAAGACAAAACTGCCAAGGAATTCTGTGGTCTATTGGAAACCTTTGATCTGTTGCAGCATGTTAAAGGGCACACACATAATTAAGGACATACACTGGATTTGGTTATTAGCAAAAGTGTTGATATTTCTAGCACTGTTGTCAGGGACGTGAGCATTTTTGACCATTTCTGTCTTTTGTTTGATATGTCTTTGATATGTCAGTTTCTCCTGATACCCAAATCAGACCAGCTTCTGTCAAAAAAAAAACAAAACAAGCTTACTAGTTGTCTTTTATGGAAGCTTTGACCAGGACAATAAGCTTAACATCAGACTCTGTTGATTCGCATCTTGAACATTATGACCGGAAAACTCTATAAGTTATTGACACCATTGCACCTGAAAGAGTAAAACCCTCTTCTGGAAAGCAGAAGGCACCGTGTAGAAACACCCCAGCTATCACAAGTCAGAAAAGCAAATACAGGAAAGCTGAGCACAAATGGAAAAAAAAATTCCTTTTCAGATTCACTGCAACATCTTTAAAGAGAGGATTCATGTTTACAATTCTGAAATAAATAAGGCTAGACAAGCCTTTTTCTGTAACTTCATCCACAGGAATATCGATTCTCACGCTTTGTTCACCACCGTTGAGAAGCTAGCTAATACCACAACACGATTAGTCTCTGATCAATGGGTCAATGGGTCACTCCTATCAGGCATTTTTTCAAAACCATGAAAACTGCAGTTGTTATGCCCCTTCTAAAGAAAGGCAACCTGGATCCTTCAATATTGAATAATTACAGATAAAGATGTGAAAGGATATTCTGAATACTGATTCAGGTAAAACATCAGTTTTGGCGCTGCTTAATCGTCCACTGATACTGTGGACCATAAATTACTTTTTGACAGACTGGAAAAGTAGGTGGGATTATCTTGAGCCACTATTATTCATCATGTACATACACTCTCTAAGTCAAATCATACATGACAATAACGTTGCTACGCAGACAACACTCAGATTTACTTAGCTCTTTCAACAAGTGACTATGTTCCATTAGACTCCTTCTATCAATGCTTAGAGCAAGTAAATAGCTGGATGCAGTTAATTTCAAGTCAGAAATCATTGTATTTGGCAACAAGGAGGAAAGAATGAAAGTTATTGTTCAGCTTGATTCCAGAGCTATGAAGATGGAAACCCAAGTTAGAAAGCTTGGTGTTTTAATAGACTCAGATATGAGTTTCAGCAGCCACATCAAGGTGATAGCTAAATCAGCATTTATCATCTCAAACAAATAGCAAGAATTAGAAGTCTCGTGTGCAGACACAATTTAGAGACACTCATTTATGCCTTCATTTCAGGGTGGACAACTGTAATGGTCTCTTGTCTGGTCTTCCCAAAAAGACCGTCAGACAACTTCAGCTCATTCAGAATGCGATCCAAGAGAACTGAGCACATTACTCCGATTCTTAAATCTTTACTCTGGCTTCCAGTGACTTATACAATCGATTTTAAAGTGCTGTTGCTAATTTATAAATGACTCGATAATCTTGTGCCAAATTAAATTTCTGATCTCCTTGAAGAATATAAATCCAGTAGGGCTCTTGGATCCTTAGAGAGCAGTAAACTGGTAGAACCTTGAGTCAGAACCAAACAGGGTGAAGCTGCTTTTAGCTACTATGCTGCTCAAAGATGGAACATGATGATTTCAAAATGCATTCCAACCCTAGCCACTTTCAAATCTAAGTTAAAAACTCTGCTGTTCTCCTGTGCCCTTTGATTGATTGGTTTCTATACTGCACTTTATTTCCTTACAACATTACATACTTAACATTACAACTTATTACTGCACTGTATTACAACTGTATTTTACCTATTTTATCCATTATATCTCATTTTTGAAATGTCATTTTATTCTTAATTGATTTTATTCAGTTTTGATTTTATAAATAAAGCTTCCTTGTCTTGACTTGCCTTGCCTATTAATTCATAGTTAAATTAAAATACTAAAGGAGGACTTTATTTTTCACTGCATTCACTTTATTCTTTCACTATGTAAGCTTCTAAATTGATTTTCAACTGTAATGCTACGGTTTTCACAGAGACTTGGCTTGACCCTTCGATCCCAGACTCAGCCATTGTTCATGAGGAGGTTCCATTCACTGCCAGGACCGGACAATACAATCGGGGGAGAGCAAGGGAGGAGGTGTCTGCTTCATGGTCAACAACCAGTGGTGCTCAGATGAGGAGATTATTTCTACGGGCTGTTCTCCGGACCTAGAGCACCTCATGATCAGATACCGACCTTATCTGAAAGGTAAAGTTTACATCAGCCGTTCTCACAGCTGTGTACATTCCGCCACACGCCGACACCAACCAAGCCCTGGATGAGCTGTGTGGAGTTATCGACAGGACAGAGGCATCACGGCCAGAGGCTGCTTTTATTGTGGCCGGGGATTTTAACAATCTCAACCTGAGGAAAGTCCAGCTGTCCTACGCCTGGTGAGAACACACTCATTCATGTTTGCGCACCTTTTTGGGATGCCAACAAGGCCCTCCCTCACCCCCCATTAGATTACACTTTATTGTTCCCAGGGGGAAATTCTTTCGGCAAATCAGATCACATCTCAGTTCTGCTGCTGCCTTCCTATAAGCAGAAACTCAACCGTGACAGACCAGTGACCCGGACCATTCAGTGGTGGTCCAACCAATGAGACTCGGCTCTACGCCACTGCTTTAGCACAACGGAGTGGTGTGCGTTTCAGGACAACAACATGAACACATACACGGACATGGTCATTGGCTACATCGGCAAATGCATTGATGACGACGTACCGAGGATTACTGTACAGACATTCCCCAATCAGAAGCCCTGGGTTAACAGAGAAGTCCATGCTAAACTTAAAGCACAGACCAACACCTACAACTCAGGTGATTTGGAGGAATACAGGAAGTCCAGGTACGCGCTCCGCGAACTATTAGCAGTGCTAAGAGACAATATAGGGACAAAGTGGAGTCCAACTACCAGGGCTCCAACACCAGAAACATGTGGGCTGGACCCCTGCCCACCTGTAATATCCAGGGCAGATGTGTGTAGGATTAATCCAAGCATAGCACCTGGGCCTGATGGTATCCCTGGCTGAGCTCTCAAGGTGTGTGCAGATCAGCTGGCAGATGTCTTCACAGACATTTTCAACCTCTCACTGCTCCAGTCTGTAGTCCCCACATGTTTTAAGAAGCCACCATTGTCCCTGTCCCTAGAAAATCCCAAACCCTCTGTCTGAACGACTACCGCCCAGTAGCACTCACCTCCACCATCATGAAATGCTTTGAGCGGTTAGTCAAAACCTTCATCACCTCCTCCCTCCCTGACTCACTGGACCCACTTCAGTTCACCTACAGGCCAAATAGGTCAACTGATGACGCCATCGCCCTAACCCTCCACACTGCCCTCTCCCACCTGGACCAGAGGGACACACATGTGAGAACGCTGTTCATTGACTAGAGTTCAGCATTCAATACCATTGTGCCCTTCAAGCTCGTCACCAAGCTCAACACTGCCCTCTGTGATTGGATCCTGAACTTCCTGATGGGCAGACCCTAGGCTGTACGGATAGGCACCACCACATCCTCCACCCTGACCCTCAACACAGGCACCCTTCAGGGCTGCGTGTTCAGCCCTCTCCTGTACTCCCTGTTAACGCATGACTGCAGGCCACCCACAGCTCCAGCATCATCATCAAATTTGCTGATGACACAACCATCATTGGCCTGATCACCAGCGACAATGAGACGGCCTACAGAGAGGATGTCAGAGTCCTGACATCTTGGACAACAACCTCCATCTCAACGTCAGCAAAACAAAGGAGCTGATCGTGGAGTACAGGAAGCGACAGGGAGAAGGGCACGCCCCCGTCTCCATCAATGGGACTACAGTGGAGAGAGTCAGTAACTTCAGGTCCCTCTGGGTTTACATCAGCAAGGACCTGACCTGGACTCACCACACAGACTCATCACAAAGACAGCAAGACAACGGCTCTTCTTCCTCCGCAGGCTGTGGAAGCTCAACATGGACTCCAGGATACTCTGTAACTTCTACAGGTGCACCATAGAGAGTATCCTGACTGGCTGCGTCATGCCTGGTATGGCAGTTGCACCGCCCTCAACCGTAAGGCTCTACAGATCACCAGGACGGTGCTGCCATCCATGGAGGACCTCTACACCCAGCGGTGTAGGAAGAAGGCCAACAGGATCATCAAAGACCACAGCCACCCCAGCCACAAACTGTTCTGCCGCATCCGGTCCTGCACCACCAGGCTCAAGGACAGCTTGATCCCTCAGGCCATAAGACTTTTGAACTCTTGAGCTCACAAGCTCCTTACTGTCACGTCACTTCACCTGCACCTTTTAATACTGTTGTCACTTTACCCCACTGCTGTTACTTACTTGTTACTACCTGCTTACCTGTTTACATTCCCGTTACCTGTTTACGGCTCCGTTTATATTATACCTGCATTTTATCACTTTTACCACTTTTGCACACCTGCCTCAACAATATTATATTTTTATTTGTATATATTTCCATTTATATTCTGTTATATATTTTGATATGTGATTTTAGTGTGTTATATTTTATTGTATATACTATATTCTATTCACATATTTTGAACTTTTGCACTATTTTATATTTTACAATATTTTACACTATTTTATTTACTTGTGTGATTTTCCTATACTTTTTTTGAGCATTGTTGGAGGGAGCCTGAGATTTAATAATTTCATTTCCAACGACTGCTTCCATGCTTCCAATTGTTGTGCCTATGACAACAAAGATCTTGAATCTTGAATCTTGAATTTAATGTGCTTTTGACAGCTCAGTTCCCTGACTGGTTTGATACAGGTTTCTTTTACGTTTGGAGGGTGCTTTCAATTGTGTTGGGAAAAACACTCACATCAATCGCCTTTGCCTCAGTCTTAATCAACATCACAATAAAAAAATGTCTTAATCTCTGCAAGTTGTCAAATACATGTGGAGTGGAGGTGGTGAGTTTGCAGGATGACTCTGAGCAGCCCAACTTCCATCATCCTTCACTCTAAACTACAACTTCGAGTGTGTGTATTTTAAATGTCATTATATCCATATATATTTAATTGCTTTCAGTTTAATTTGTTTAATTTTTTTCTTTTTTACTCCATTGCAAATCACTGTAAATGTGCTTTCTTGCATTTACCGTGAATATCATGATTTTACTTTTTTAAAATTGTTTTTGTATGTTTTAATGTTTAATATAAGAAAAATGTTATAGGGGGATGCAGGTGGAAGTGAGATTCTAGATCAGGGCAGCTCAACTCCAAGTGCAGTTAATGATTTTCAACAGATTTAATTTTGTTGTGTTCAAAAACGAGTCTTTTGTGGCCATAGGGGTGAATAACTATTCTGGAAATTCTTGGAGTGTATAACAGTCAATCATTAATTCCACAGACTGGAATGCAATTATGCATGACATTTTAACAGTTTAACCCAATCTAAGTATTAATTCCTCTAATGTGAAAATATTACGGTAGAGACTGAAGAACATGAACATGAGAAAATACTACAGAATGAAATGGACAAATGATGCTGGAAGTCTATGAATGTTTGATTGGCTAGTTTAGTTATTTGACTCTTAAAGAATACTCATTATGGGATAAATCTCAAATACCAAATATATCAAAAAGTGCAAACTTTATAAAACCAATGAAACCTGTTTACTTCCCAGTATCCTTCTGTCTTATGTCGTTTTCACAGTTAACTGGCTCCTCCACTTTTATATGTACGTGAGCATCTTTCTCCTCTGTAACTAACTTCTCTTGTGTTGATGTCAATCCTGCCAACTCTAATATGATGTAAAGAATTGTTTTATTGCTACTTTGCTACTTCAATAATTATTTCTTTAAAAAACAGCAAAAACACAGCAGTCCCAGATTATTATTTTCAACACCATAATAATACAAAAAAGGACATTAAGCAATGTAAAACACTGTATTAAGTAGCTACTTCCAGTTAATGTTGACACATTAATAGCAATATGATACAGATTTCTTTCATTTGGCACACAGACTCTTCTCCTCCTGGTCCTCCGCTTGCACACACAATGGTTACCTTGAATCATAATGCAGTTGAATTGTTTTGTTGTACAGATATGTTTTATGTCAAATTTCAACAGAATCAGAATCAGAATCAGAATGGGGTTTATTGCCAAGTAGATTTATACATACAAGGAATTTGTTTTGGTGTTTTGAGCATAACAATAAACACAGTGAGAGAATAAAAATAGAAAGCAAGTAAAAAGCAAGTACTGCAACAGTCAAGAAAAAAATCAACAATCAAAATCTGAAAAAATATTATATAAAATATGTACAATATATCTTTTTTTTTTAAATGAAAGAGCTGTACAGTTTGTGCAGGGATGTGCAAGACATTATTATTATAACAGATAGCACCATGTAAATACAGATTGTGTAATTTGGTTTAAAATGTGTACATTTGTTCATAAGAGTAGTTTAAAAATGGTTGAGGTAATATGGAATGAACAGAAGAAGGAAAGGAAATGAGAAAAAGAGAGCAACTACAGAGTAAAGGACAGCGGACGAAACAGACCACACAGAATGAGGGTGGCAAGAAAGAAGGAAAGAGAGAAAGATATCAGCGGAGATATTTAGGAGAGGTAATTAAATTTTGTCTTTTAATGTCTTTTGCAGGATAGATTTGGTCTGCTTTAGACTCAGCTATTATAATTATTACATGAATTCATACTGTTTTATAGTAAGGGTGTCAAATTGATGAATAAATACGTTTTTGCAATATACCTTATATTAATAATTTTCTGAAAAATTGTACTTTTTTAAAATTTTATCTATTGATCAACTCACATCTGTACAAGTCCAGTCCAAATAACCACAATAAATAAACTGTATGATAAGCTACATGACAGACTCAAAGTGTGGTCTGGTCAGTTGTGTCTCATCTTTGGTTTGACAAGGGTTAAAGAGAGAGAGAGCAGCCCTCATAACGACACAACCCTCCCTCTCCATTATCCTCTAGACTACATCCAGATACCGACAGGCTCGCGCTCCCCCCGGTAATACACGCACACACCCGCTGACACACGCACCCCCTGCCTTTCCCTCTCTCTTGTCTTACACACTCTCTCTCTCTCACACACACACACACACACACACCTGCTGGTGGCGGAAAAGAAGAACAGAGCGCGGCGGATCACGGGGCGCAGCAAAGCATCTGGTTTCCTCAAGCGGAGAAACGGCGGGCAGGAGCAACCGGCGCTCGCTGCTCAAGGTAAGGACTTTTATGGAGACGAATAACCTCAGCTGGACGCTCTAGAGGCTCGTGGAAAACATGTTTTGTTTGAGTGTGCGCGTGCGTGTGTGAGAAGTTGTCCATTGAGTCTGGATGTGGAAGCATCAACGGCTCAATAAATGAATGTGGATGTTCAGTTGTTATTGGCTGTTGTTAGTTGGAAAACTCCATACTGTGCTCCATGCTGTCCACCAGGTCAGAGGTTGCTGCAGAGTCAGACAGCTGGTTTGGGGTTTGGATGTTTGCTCAAAAGTACTTCAGCAGGGCAGATGGTTGCCAAAGAAGGTGGCGATGCTTACTGTTGCACACTCTTACCAAATTTTCATTCAGTCGTTATCTGTGACATGTATATATGTAGGGAGAGGTGTAACTGAGTTGATGAACATATATCTGAAGTCATACATTTTTAATTAAAGTGATAAAAGTGCAATTTTGTTAATGATTAAATTGCACATTTGATAAACATCCTTATGAATGCTATTAGACAGTCAACATTTGTACTGCTGAGACTCTTGTGTTGAGACTTGTGTTGTTAAACATGTGCACTGGCCAGCATGTCAGTTACAGGCCAAGCGATCTGTGGCACTTTGGTTCATTGGCCTGTGCGTTTTCAAAAATGCATGAAGCCAGAACAAGTCGATCCACAAGGACATAAGCCATAAGTTTAGGCACTTTTTCTCTCACTTCTCTCTCATTACTCACTGCAGACTGACTTGAAAATAAGAAAGCACAATAACTAAGTTAGCAACAGGTGTGTTGACTGATATCATTAGATAGTGATGGGTGTCGATGGTGAGGCGCTTATGACACTTTGTAATGTTTTTAACAATTGTTTTGAGGGACTGGGGGGAATTTTTGCCTTGATTACACTGTAACAGTAGAGAGCTGACAGGAAATCAGAGGGGAGAGAGAGAGGGGATAACATGCAACAAAGGTCTCTGACTGGACTCGAACCAGGGACGCTGCAATTACATGGTCAGCCTCTAGGCCAGCAGGATGCCCCAGATCAGTGCAAATATGAAACATGTTATGCACACGGCGGCGCAAACACACAGCAAAACAGGTGTGATGAATGACGAGAAGTTGAGCAAGTCAAGTCTGTTTTTATTTAATCGTGGTTTTGTCTTCATCAAATCAACAGTTTTAATCAAATCATTCACATTTTCATCCAAACAATTTACAATTCAATTGCAAATTTCAGAGAGAAGCCTCTAGTAATGAAAATTTATTATGCTTGGAGGACGTAAATGTTGCCTAAGGGCACTGTGGCAGGGTGACTGCCTTTCCATACGGTGTGTTAAATGCAGCCGAGCTTCTCTGGATGAGTTTTGAATTTTTTGTTTTATATTCGTTTTCTCATTTATTTAATTTGTTGATACCACAACTTAAATTGCACCTCATCTTTCAGGGTTCGATTTGTTGCTTAAGAGCACATGTGGAGGGTGGATGGTTGCCGATAACTACAGCATGAATGAAGGGCTGACTGCTCAAAGGATTTTAAAATGCGTTGATGAATGTTGAGTAGTTGTAAAGAGGTAATGACTCTCTCAATGGGACTTGAATGAACGTGCAGTTACAAGTTTGAAGATGTTGGATACTGTTGAATTTTGGTGAATACTTTTGGATCAAAGTACATACATAAGGTTTATTCTGTGGCAGTTCAGAGGCTGCTGGAGACTTCAGTATATAGTTTGCATTTTTACCATTTTACACTTAACCATACTCGGCAGTTACAATACTAATATTCAATCTAACATATACAGTACTACGTTAAGTAGTCCATTCAGTCAATGAATCCAAGAAACAAAAGTCAGTTATTACATTTTTTATAACATTATTTATTTATGTATTTTTTATTACATTCAAAGGAGCATTATTTTTTGATTGTTTCCCTGATCTTTTTCTATCAATTTGATGCTGCCTATTATCATGCGTAATGTGAAATAACATCCAAAAATTGATACCAAGGCTGTGCTCTTATTAAGGTGGCCAGCAATCATCAGTTCCTGCTGAGCTCAATCAGTCAAGATGTTTATGTACCTCTTAATTCAAATTCAAATTTTGAGAAACACATCTGAGTGCAGGATGATTATGTCTGTAATAGAAGGCTCGCCACACTTCAAGGAATAATGTTTATGAGGTAACTTCAGACTATATACAGTATGATATGAAATAAGGAGAAAAATTCTAAATGAATGCTGGTCTGCTGGTATGATTGATTTCTGAGGACATACAGTAGATGGATGTGGAAGTCATACATAGTGTGTGGGTTTGACTCTTGCATTTTAAGATTGCTACATCAGAACTATGGTATTGCTCTCTCTGAAAACAAACTCGTAAACTTTAAATTGGTGGAAATGAAAGTGAGGTGGCCTGTAAAGTCACACATCACATGCTATCAAATGTATTCCTCCTCGCAAGACGTGATACTGTTTTGAAATTAATTGATCGGTGCTAAATATTCATTCATCTCTGACGCGTTATTATTGCACTTTCTAATTAAAAAATGACAGCAAATATCTCATAATCTGTGATCAATCAGTGTTGCCATCTAATTGAGTTACAGGTAATTATTATAATCACAAATGAGGTCTAAGGACTAATTGTACTAAGGACTAAGAACACGTGACACAACAAGCTCAGTCTTACTGTCACAGAATATGCAGGGTTTTTTTGGGGGGGAGGTTATACCATTTCTTGTGCAGGAATTACAATTTCTTCATGTCGGAATTTTTTAATCCTGTTTTGAGCACAATTGCTTTCCTCCTATAAACATTGTTTTTATGTGTTTCTGTGATGTAACTGAATTATTTCACTTGAGTGACTTCAGGCGAATATGCAATATGAAAAGAAGCAAGACGCCACAGAGATTTTTTTCTGTGACAAGGTGCTGATAAAAGCCTGCACTCGACTTAAGTGATCAGCTATCAGATTGACAGATTTGGAAATGTCACAAGATGCTGCTACTGTAAATTAACATTGTACAGCAGCAATCGATTAAAACAACCTGATATGAGTCCTGATTAATTTGGATTTTGGCCCTGAGAAGGATTATACAGGCAATTCCAGACTGAAACAACCCTGGCAGCCTGATCGGTTCACAGAGTTATTACAGCCCACATGAAGAAATACTGGAATTAATGATAAGTGTGTTTATGGTTCGTTGGTTTCTCTGGGATCCCCTTGGATTTTCTCTTCAATAAAGATGCTCTGGTAAATAAGACCATCTCCCAAACATCCTGATCTCCTGAACATTTTATATGCATTAATTTAAGCTTTTTCCTCTCATTAAATTCTACTGTCAGCTAGTCATGTTTACTACAATCAAGCAGTTTATATTATGAATTTTATGTCTTCTTAATTAATAAGCTGTGCAGCTTAAAGATGTAATCATAACTGTAAATATAAAACTGCATTAACTGGAATTACATTTAACCTTCATGTGTATTATTTCAATGCAAATGATTCAGTGCGATGGTTGCTGTGATTTAAAGGATCTTGCCAGCGTTTTTCTATGTTTTAGCTCATTTCCAATAAAATAAAAAAGAAAATATACAACATTGTATGTGCACGTGTGCAGTATCACAGGTGACCATGCTTACGAGTGTTCAAGTGTCACTGAGTAATGTAGAATCACATTTTCCAATTTTTACCCGAAAATGATGTTGATATTTTGGTTGTTTTTGTTTCTGGACTACTGTATGAGGTGAAGATATGGCGCAGTGAGTGAGATACAAAGCAGAACGCAGTGCATCTGTCAGACTGACCTTTTTTTCATAATTTAACCACAACAGAATAATGAGCCAAGCACTTTAAAATGAACTGTTGAAATAATTTAATTAAAAGTTGTTATTCCCACTGTGTTTCACTCTGGCCAGCAGCGGGGGCTGCAGCCTTGAGATAATTATACCATTGTGCATGGCGCTACGCAGTCTTATTCAAATGCATTAACACGCAGTGGTATTAGTGACATTTCTTGTAGTGCGGTGTAAAGTAAAAAAGACAGGTCGGTGGATGAGCGTATGACTGCTTGCCTTCAACAGCGGTGGCACAATTTTACTTTCAGTCTCCTACAAAAACACTGTAGGAGGAACATTTTGCAGATAGCTTAAATGCCTCCCCCTTTTCTGTTATTCAACAACAGAAAATTAATAGACAACAATTCACAAAAGCTAACATTCTCTGGTTCCAGATTCTCAAATGTGAGGCTTTTCACTGATTTATAGCATTGTAAATGGAATTTATTTGGGTTTTTAGACAGTTGGTTGGACAAAACATATTATTTATTTTATATTAAATATTCAATATGACCATTTTGTCTCTTGTGTTGAACTAAAACATATTCCTGAGGCACTTCTTTTGTTTGTTTTTTCTACTTCCAGTGAAGTTGTCCCAAAATGTATAATTAATGTTTGAAAATGTTTAAATATAAAAATTATTTGTGGGAGAGTTGTCTGTCTTTATGTATTAATGTTGCATTCAGACTGTTCCAATTAATCTATAATAATAACTACATTACTATGCAAAAATAATGTAATTTTAGCAAAAGTAAAGACATGATGTTCGCTGTGATTAATTACCAAACTCGACAAATGCAAGTTTCAGCACCTGAAGGTCTTGTATCGCCTGAAACACTTTTCAAGTTCCTTGACTATGTGATTTTGAAAATACAGCAGGTATGAATGGTTGAATGTTATATTATATGTATATACTGTATATATATATATATATATATAATTATTGTTATATAAAATATAAAACTATATTACAAAAATGACAGTGTGTGTGTTGTGGGGGG
>NTHP01000070.1:1153789-1191818 GCA_003416845.1 Oplegnathus fasciatus | reverse complement strand
ATTACTTAAAATTGTTCACTTAACTTTTTGAGGGTAAAATCAAAGAAAAACAAAAAAAAGTTAAAATAAAACTTTAACTGAATCATTGCCTATAGCTTCCAGAGCTTCCTGTTGGCATCCAGCGCACATCCATGATGCAAATGACACATTTTTAAATGAAAGAGAGATGGCTGCTGTGATTTGTGAATACTGATAAAGTTATTAATATAAATGCAGGAGCGATATCCTATTCATTTCCTGTTGTAGAAGGGATTCAGGCTTTGAACCCTGAAGTCATAAGGCTCTGACACCACAGAGGGAGGCAGACAGAAAGACAGATAGAGGGAAGAACAGTAGACAGCCAAAGAGAGACAGCTGTCTGTATAAAGCAAAAATTTCAGTCTGTGTTGTGTTGTGTGGCCAGCCATCCAGATTTACAAGACGAAAAAATGAAACTGGTTCAAATTGTGTTACAGGATTTATGGGTGCCATTACTCCTCAAAAACATTTTAGCAGAACATTTGTGCATCCAAAATAAATTTACCACTGTGGCACACATTAGCATTATGGGCCCCAGACCAGAATCCAAACCCCAGGCTCCAGGATGTCAAGATTTGGTTGGTGTTGCAGCATTGGCCTTGCAGTATATATCAAACTGTGCAGAACACATTAATGAAGTGACAAAAAAAAGTCCGTAGAAATCACACACCTTAAATTGTATTTACCTATTTATTTATTTATTTTCTGATTATTCACAAATCTTTGGGTTTCTTGTAAAACGCTCAATGCCTCTTCAGACCTGAAAATTTTAACTCTTTAGTTAAACTGCTCACAACTCATAGACATATGCAATAGAGGCTGACATTTTTTCGGATGGGAGTCAGTTTCACTATTCATCATGTGACTGGGACAGAACGGGAAAAAAAGTCAACGGGAGTGGCCGGACGGGAATCATAATAACAATAGGCAAGTTTTTATATATAAATATGCAGTTTTAATATTAATAAACGCTGTTTTCTTTATTTTTAATATAATGCTAGTTGTTCTGTTTTCTTTTTTTAATTCTTTTTTATTCTATCCTGTCTGCTCTGGTGGCTGGTTGGTTGCAGCCACCTAACCAGTGCATGACGTGTGTGGACTGTGGATTGACGGAAAAAACACTACACAGGAATGGGATGGGACTGGAGTCATTCCTGTGGGATTGGGACGGGATAGGACTTTTTTTGGGGGTGGGGGGATTGGGATAGTCACGGAGTATTTTTGTGGGAGTGGGATGGGACAGGAGTGAAAATCCACTCCTGTGTCACCCTCTAATATGCAAACTGTGATGAGGAGTTGAGAATAGACATTGCTTGGTGTTTAAGGGTCACAAGCCAAAAAGGTTGGGAACCAGTCCCTTTAAGTGACTGTACCTCATACAGCAAAAAGCAGTGATCGAAATGATTTTAATTTCTGATGTTTCCCTGCGCTAAACAAATAAAATGAAAATGAAAATGAACGAAAACAAACCATGTGGTTTGTATTAGTAACATCAATAATGATTGGGAGCTTCTGGATTCGGCTGTTCTCTGTTTCACAGATAGAGCAGATGGAACTGCATTAATACTAAATACTCTCATGTGGAGAGTGCAGAAAGGGAGGTGAGGAGATGAGACCAAGCATCCAAATAATGGCCAAGAATCAAACCTACGAGTGTCTGTGTGTACTGAAAAATATTTAGTCAACACAAAATTTTCAGAGATAACACTTCAGTGATAAGTTCTGTAAACCATGACATGTTATCTGATGATAAAGGAGGAATTCTATCAATAAAGCATTCCTCAGCTATTGGCCACACGCTGGTTAAGGTCTTCTTCAGATTAATCTGCTTCGATAAACAATTGATACCCTGAAAGTGAGTCACCCTGTTGCCATTAATAAAGCAGGGAAGCAGCTGCTCTTTCGCAGCCAACCAAGATATCATAAGCGGATGATTTTGCTCCTTGAAGCCACAAACAACCTGGATGTTTGATGGCAGCAGTGGTGTCCAGGACAAACCGGACATCTGCTGCATAACTAGACCAATATACAGCGTGAGGAGGGCTCAAAGCTGATGGCAGATGGGCCCAGATGAGCATCTTCTGTGGAAAAAAACTACACATGCATTTACAGTGTCTTGTGAAGGTCTGAAGCTTATTCAACTGTTCTAATCAGCTGTTTATCTGAGTAGGAAGTTATTTCTTAAAAGCTGTTATTAGTGTAAATGTGTATTGCTTAAGGAGCTAATCAGCATTTTTTAAATTAATTTAAAATATTTCTAAAGATATACATTGGTATGTCGAACCTGTTGCTTATTAACACATTCAGACACAGAGCAACATCATCATTAATTTAGAGTCCCGTTTCTGACCAGCTGGTGAACGTATAATATTCACTCTCCTTTTAGCTTTGCTTCGGACTCCAAGAAGTCCTGAGGAAAATATCCAACTCCAGCCGCTAAATGCTCCACCATGTTTGGCAGCTAGTTGCTAACTTTTTCTTCTCTGCCGTTTGGTGCTTTGGTGTACCGTGGCTTTAGCAGAACAGAAACAAAGCTGATGAAAGCGGTGAGACTGAATCAGAACAGTAAAGCTGCAGGCCATAAAACCAAAGCAATGAGCTGAAAGATGCTAAAATTCTCTGCAGAGGTGTGGGGAACTGCTGAGTTGAGTGATAATAATCTGTGGCTTTGTCGCTACAAGTGATCCCTTTCACATTACACATTGATCCATTATTAAAACAAATAAACACAAACTTTGATGTGCTGTCTTTCTGAAATGTATTTAGTTTTATTCTATTCTTACTGTGCAGAGGATTTGCAGCACTTTACAATTTTTACAGTAATGTAAAATGTTTTACTTGTTATGATGGACATTTTGGGCAACACCGAATTATACAAAATAAATGATCGAAAGCAGAATATTATAGAAGAATTATAGAAAAAATAATAACACTTTACCAAGATATTATGAAGTGATTAGACAGTATTTGGGAATGTGAAGAAAAAAGAATTATGCAGCTAATTAAGGGAAGGATCACAGTGGGTGCACGCATTTCAATACACAAGTATGTAATCATCAGAAAATTACAAAATAATTATATATATATATATATATATATATATATACTGTATATACACATATATGTTGTTAAGAATTTGTATTAACAGTTTTGGCAGTGTTTATAGTATGCATCCTGTTACAGAATTATATAAACAATAAGTTGCTGAAGAAGAAACAGAACTGAAAAATGTGAGACTATATAGTAGAGACGAGAAAACTAAGACGTGTCGGTGTATATTGAGAGAATATATTCAGAGAGAGAGAGAGACAGGGTGGGTGAATGAAGGAGAAAGAGGTCTTGGCAGCCATGTCTTATTCATTGTCAGGTCACTGGCATGGGCACACACTCTGCTAAATTATGAAGAACACAGCAATGGAACAGGACATGATGGACACAAACACACACACACACACACACACACACACACACACACACACACTGCAATAAATATCCATCATACCAAGTTATCTGAACCAGGATTTAGACAAAAAAAACAGTTTCTTAGTGAACTCCCAGTGGGAGTAACATTGTTTCAACTAAAATAGAATCTAGTTGTATTTTGTTTCTCTCTGTTGTTGAGCCGACAGTGAAGTGTTACCATAAAAAAAAACATCTTCCCCCTCTCAATTGTGTGGCATGTAAACTCTCAGAAAGGTCATGTGTGCAGGGACCCCGGTTTAACAGTCATTTCCACAGATCAGTGAGTGCTGAACATTTTTCAGTGACTCAGTCTTTTCACAAGTGGAGTGGGCTGCTTGAACAGGACATTGACACTTTGTGATACGAGTGCAACTCAAGTGGAGACAAGTGGAATTATCTCTATGCACAGAAATCCTTAAATACTGTCAAATTCATTCAAGACTGAACATCAGAATGGATTACGTTATGCAGTGCACATACACCCTCATGCGCTCAAATATACACAATATTCTCTCTCTCACTATGGAACCCCAAAGTGTTCAATATTAAACAAACAGAAATATATAAATACATTATGAAATTAATAAACATATGAATATGAAAATGAATTCAACTCATTTTTGAGGCTGTAGTGTGAAGACTCCTACATACCATACCACAAAACCAGAAAAATAGAAATAGAGTTTAATCGAGGGCAATTTTACAACATTTTCTAAACTGTACATGCATCAAAAGATTTGCAAGAAATTACCTAAAAAAATAACAGATGATAAGAGGGGACAGTGATACTGACGCGTCATGTATTTGGTTGGTTAATTGACTGAGTGCATTCACTGTCATTCATCCTGCTTTATTATTGTTTTCTTTTAGTTATCATTTAATTATTAGGGACCATTTGTGTACTGTTTGCAGACAAACTTGTCATTTTTGTACAGCTGCTCTCTCCACAAGCAGGAACTTTGCTCCTGCAGCCCACAAAACCCTCGACTAACTAAATGTAAATGTATTAGGGTGTCATGTCCTACAGTAGGAAAAATACGGAGACACTGGGTAATAGAGCATGGCATGCTGGAAGGCGTGAGGAGAAAAACTTACAATGTTAAGGTCTGTTTGTTGAAATCTGTACGTGTTTAGACTGACAGAAACAATCATATTGAAATTCTCTTCTGATTGGTAATTGCATGTATGGTCATGAGTGAAGCCACATGTGTACAAATCACTTTTGGATTTAATTCATCTTTTGTACCTTTTTTTCTCCTTTTTCCAACGTGTAGGAATTGGTGTGATTTAATGCCTTTCTCTATGTTTTGTTTTTTAATCTTTTTTTTTGTTTGTCTTTATTCCTCTTATATCGTCTTTATTGCCAAGATGTCTCTTCCTCCTTAAATAAAAGTAAAAACTACAGAAAAACTGTTCACAATAATTGCTTGAATCAAATATCGTGTACACATTTGTAAATCACGTCTTTGAATTCAGGATTTAGGACACAGGTGTATAAATATTTCATGAGAGATAAAAAATTGTCATGTGAGTTCTCAGGTGTTTTACTGAACCGCCTGGTACAAGCTCAGCCTTCTGCTGTGGTCAGTTCTGGGAACTACAGTATACTGTATGTGTATCACTGTCTGAGGACAGATTGAGGGTTACAGAGAGTGAAAGGCATGATGGTGTGTGTATTTAGCTGAGAGGTTCACAGGGCTGAGACCTGCTGACAATTCACTTCTTTGTTTACCCAGAGAGAGACAGGGATGGGGTCAGAACTGCTGTGTGTTTGTGCGTGTTTTCCCTTTAACAATCTTGCTGTTAGCATCATCCTACACTGATGAAAACAGCAGGTGAGCAAAGATTATGATTGTTGTGAACTCAGCCGGGGCATTCTGTCCCAAAGCAGAGTGATGGTGGGTATTTGAGGAGACGAGCTCAAGCAGTAAATTAAAGTTATTTAGTAAGTGATATGACAGCTTGGATGGATGTACGTTCTCTTACTGTGGTGACTGTTCCTGTCAGCCAAACCTGTTCAAGGGCAGGGTTAATGCGGCTGAGCCCGATTGATTCACTCTGTTGTTACTGCAGCTCAGCATCATAAATGATGGAGCATAAGGATGCATTCAGATTGACATTAGCTCAGGGTGAAAAAAAAAAATACAGCCTCCTCATTGATTTCAATGAGGCTTACACAGTGGGCTCCACCAGAGAAACACAGGGTCGTGCAGCAAAAAAGTTGAACCTGGCTCAACTTTTGATGCAATGCGACATCATCTGAAAACACACATTTCTGGCAG
Source organism: Oplegnathus fasciatus (assembly GCA_003416845.1). Taxonomy (NCBI): domain Eukaryota; kingdom Metazoa; phylum Chordata; class Actinopteri; order Centrarchiformes; family Oplegnathidae; genus Oplegnathus; species Oplegnathus fasciatus. The sequence continues at coordinate 1,186,056 of NTHP01000070.1, read as the reverse complement.
AGTAATTTTACTGCCCCACGATTGCCGAAAAGGAGTATATGGGTGCTGCAGCACCCCCTACTATCAGGCATTATAAAAAACAGCCGTTTATAAAAAAGTTTGAAACATATTTTGATTTGACGGTTTGTAATGTATTCAAAAAAGGTCAGAGTTTTTCTCATGGACATGCACATGGTTCCATCCCTGCTCATCCCATCAGCCAGAGCCTGATGACAGAGAGCCGATATGTAGTAAATACTGCTGCCGTGCAGTAATCACCCATAGGCTGTATTTACAATATATTTCATGACGATGTGATGACACGGTCGTAATTCTTTATTATAACATAGACCTGGATGGAGTCCGTTTAAATGTGTTAGAGTAACTGTATTCTAATTGTACTGCATTTTTATGAACAATGAGAACCTGATGATGAGCTGAACCTTTTTTCTCTGCCTCTCTCTTGCACGAGTGTACACCCTCTCTCTTGCAATTTTCACACAAAATGTGTGGTGTTCAGTTTTGCTTTCTGTTGTACCGGTATTTTGTTAATATATTGTCTACAGTATCATTAGTTGTTATGAGATAGAACTGACCGTAGCAATTTCAATTAATGCAAAAACCAAGCATGTTACATAACTTTTAGGCTGCCGTTATTATATACAGTATACTTTGTCAGCAGCATCAACTTCAGTTGCCTTCAAGCATCCATGGCTGTGCAGTGCTGGTGTCTGATAAGCCCTCAAACTCATGGATCTATTACCCAAGCTGGCCTCCATGGATCGTATTTTATCATCTCACTTGTAACTGAAACAACACTCCCCACCAACACAGCCCCGTGTGTTTTTTTAACCCAGTGCTGTTTTTGGTGTGAACGCCCACTAAACCACTGCCTGGCAACTGGTAACAAAGTGATTTAAATCAGTATCAGCCCTTTCAAATATACACAATGTAAAAACATCAAAAATCACTTACACTTTTGTGTACTGTAAGAAGTATCCAACCAGTCATTCTCATATAAGCCAGAGAAAAAATTGAGCCAATGGTGTGATCTACCTTAATTCCACTTTTTTCAGGAATTCTGTAGTAATTGGTGGCAGTACATTGAAACAGCCAGGTACTACAAAGACACTCAATTGAAATTTATTTGGAAACAGGAGAAATAATGTCAACGCACGACAGAATTATTTTGCTTGCTTTAGAGTTTAAAATTTTAATCTCTCTTTTGTGTTGTGTCTGTTGGGAGTACGTCTGCTGCAGTTAGAACACAAGACTGTGTTCACTGTATTTCATTTTACATTTGGAGAAAAGACATATGGTGCAAATTTTATGCCCAACTTTGGTGATGGAGAATTTTTTTAATTTTATCTTGGCTATGCTTACGTGCAAACAGAAGGTGTTGTGTGTGTCTTGTCTTATAGGATCTGCCAAAAACAGATTTTTATTGAATTACAGCAACTAGTAGCTAACAATTAGCAGTTAACTGCCAGGCTGCCGCAACAACTCTGTGGCCATTGTTGTTGAAGGGCGCAGTCTGTGGTTTTGTAATATTTTCCTATGATCAATGCCGTTGGTGATTTTTAATTCTTCTACTTAGCTGGTAAAAACAGCTAACTGACTCTGTTATTCAATCTGGAGATGGCACAAGTTAGATTTAGTCACATTCCGAAACCAGGGGCGTAAGACTGGGGGGAAAAGGGGGACTGAGTATTCACCTTATTTTGGAATGTGGAAGTAAACAGTTGGTTGAACTTCCTGTTTTTGTGCCGCACTTCCGTTTGATCATTTCCGTCAACAGAACTAACTAGCTTAACTAACGTATTTAACGATTCCGGTTTTCCTCGAAGCCTTAGTTGTCCAAAAAGTTGTTGCGTTAGCTGCTGCTGCGCTGAAAAGTGAGTTAGCTAGCCGATGACCAGAAGTGCCTGAAGTCTTGCACAAAAACCCGGAAACTGCGTCCATATTTCCACTGAAAATAAGGTGAATACAGGGCCCTCATGTGAGGAGGGCCCACAAAGATACTAGAATGAATAGTTGTGGATGCGGGCAGGGGCCCATAGACAATGCCTATGTACAGGGTCCAGACTTTTGTGCTACACCCCTGTCGAAAACCATTCTTCATGGCCAATAACCAATAACTGATGGTATTTTTTCTTTTCTTTTTTTGGGCACCAAACCTTAGAAACCTCACTTATTGGCCCTCTAGTGTCTAAATTAGTTTGACCTGTCAGTGTGTGTTTGGAGTGTTTTATTCTCCTCACTCTAACCCTGTGTGCAGGCTCGCGTCTCAGCTGCATCTTACGGGTGTAACTGTGACCTGAAGCATGTATTTAGGCTTCAAGTCTATTTTCGACAATATACGCGTAAACGCGAGGTTTATGTCCAATAAAAAGGCACTGAATAAATATATTTATCTACATTTTGCAACCTAGGTTATTTGTTATTTCAAACTTCATGGCTTTACTACAATTTACTATATATTTTAGGGTTTTATCATTATTTTTTTCATTTTAATTAAATTAAAACTTTTATCATAGCTGTTATCTTTTAGCTGTTATCGTTATATTTTCTTGTTATTATCTGACCTTGTTCTTTATTATTTTTATTCTTTATTTATTGATTGGGTGTGTTAAATGACATGTCAACTTGAGAACTACAAACCAAATCCTGCCGACACTACAGCTTGACATATGCCCGAATCTGACGGGACCGGATAGGTTCGGTTCAGTCCAGGCTTAATTTCTGACTGATTGCTCTGTTCAGGTAGGGCTCGGGCAGAACGGTGCACACATTTACCTTTTTTTCTCTCTCTCTCTCTGGACAGAGCCAGAGAGCAGCAGACTCTGCTCCGGTTTGTAATCCCACAGACTCTCAGCATCCGTTGGCCCATTTGATTATAGCCAATAATGGACACTCATCATTTTTTGATTATAGACAGGAGCCTATTTGTCGATCGTCTTGATACCTTGTGATTCCTCTCGTCTTCTCTCCTCTCTCAAACTTTATAGCCTAAATATTGTTTAGTGTGAGAGAGACAAGACAGAACCGGTATGGACACTGTCCCGTGAAGACTGTTGTCACACAAGCACGATGCTGACGTGACACTTACGGTCTAAACACAGGGTTAGATCCACAGCTCTGTTATTTACCTCAATGAGGAAATACTTCAGTACACAGACCCTGACAAATCTTTATGCAAACATGTTTAAAAATTCAGAACCCTAAATTGTTTTCCAGAGAAGTGTGGGAGGATTGTTTTTTTTTGCTGTTTTTTTTCATGTAACCTTCGTTTAACCTGATGAGTCACTTCAGAACCAAACTTATTTTTTGACGGCCTGGTGAGGAGAGCAGAGAGATTATGGCGTGAAAATGAAAAACACACGTGCACACACTGCACAGCTCTCAGTGGAGATGTGAAGTACTAAACTGTTCTTGATTGTTAACATAAAATAAACTTTAGGATGGGAGCTTTTAGCAGGACTTTAATTGTGTGTGTGTGGTGTGGTGTGACAGTGGCAGCGTGCTGATTGAAGAGGGCTTTCTATCTTTAATCAGACTTTGTCTCATTACAACCTCCCGAGACAAGATGTATTACAATAGAATAGAAGCTTTTGGGTAGAAAAAGTTATGAAGTTGATGAAACTCCGTGATGGGTGATGAATGTTATAAGACCTCAAAGCTGCAGCCACTGACCTTTTTGGCCACTTGGGGGCAGCAGAACAATGTGAAAACACAACATTGGCATGTCATCACCTTAGAAAGTTGTTATGGTGAACATGTTAGCAAATAAAAATGCTTATTTACACATCCTGTAGACATAGCAACATTTTCATTCATTTGGAGTCCTGTTCCTGTTCCATCTGACAAACTTAAGTCCAATATTCACTGTCCTTTTAGTCCTGTTTTTGGCTCCACAAACTCCAGAAAGAAATATAAATGCCCCCTAATGTTCAGTTAGTTGCAAACTAGCTTACAGTGTTTATGAGAGCTGCTTTTGCTAAAAGTAGCTGCTGATGTAAACGGAGCCTATGAGAGCAGTTGACTGAACTAAATAATAAAGTTCCCTGCAGTAAAACCAAAACAATGATCTGAAAGATGCAAAACGTCCCGCAGAGCTGAGGGGAACTGCAGAGTTGGGAAATAATCCTCTAATCACTACAGGCAACACCTCTCACATTTCACACAGTCATTTGATTCATTGTGCATATGTGCAGCTGTAAACAACAAAATCCTGTTGTTGTTCAAGGTGGCCTCCAAGAATGTTGGAAGCATAAAGAATAAACGCAATTGATGGAAAAAAAATTACAATGCTAATAATAACAACAATAATAATAATGAAACATTGAATTTTTTGGGCCACTTGGGGGCGGCAGAACACTGAAAACACAAAATTGTCACATTATCAGTTGTTACGGTGAACGTGTTTGCAAACAGTTACCTGTTTACACATCCAGCAGACACAGAGCAGCACCAGCATTTATCTGATTGTTTTTGTCTCACCGGTTATTACTGAATGCAAGATGGTCCAAGATCACTGACAGCCTGTGAGTTGCTTTCTCAATGTCAGTGAGAGGACTGAGAGAAATTTAGATCTAAACATTAAATTTGGTCAAAGCTTTTTTCAGTTAGGGCAGCTGGAATGTGGAATTTTTTATAATGTAGTGTCAGAAAGTGCAGTACATACAGCACGTCTGAAGGACGCTCACTTTGCTAACTATACAGGCCAGCACCAGAGAGTGCGCTGATGAATATGCGGCTGAATTCTTGGGATTTGGTGGATTGGTGTTTTATTGCCAGTGGTAGGGTGTGAACTAGTGTTGTCCCAGTGTTGTTTATATTTTGGTTGTAATCATTATGTTTGTTTCTAGGTGTAATGTTTAAATTTACTGTAATTGAATTTACTACGTCGACCTGCCCACCACTGGCGGCCCCCGCCCATAGACAGCAGATGAGAATGAACTTGTAGCTACATCTGGTGCTGTAAATGTGTTTTGTATTATATCTGTTAAATAAACAACAACACATTTCACTCAACTCATATCTGCAGCATCCAAAGACAACACAGGTTTTTCAGATTTAGTCTTGTGTCTGTGCTGCAGATTAGTGTTACAGTAGTATGTTAGTGTTTCTTAACATATTTGTCTTAAGTCTTATTTAAATTAAAACCACACATCATTTAGCTGTACTGGTAAACTTCATTTCAGTCTCTTCAAAATACAGAATAAGTTAAAGGAGTTACGAGACAGAACATATCCATCATTATTCCACTCACACACAGTGGACAGAAGTTAGACAGAAGGTAGTCTGTGCTGTGTGACTCCCTTTGCTGTTCAGTCTCCTTCTTCCTGTCACTCATTATTCTCCTTTTGTATGTACTGTAGATGATGCTAGATGTTGTATGCATGGTCTAGTCTGCAGTGTTGCTTCTCACTGTTCTATTGGTCAGGCTTCTTGAAGAAATCATTTTGAATCTTAATGAGTCTTCTGGTCCAATAAGTGTTAAATAAATTAATGAATAATTAGATAGATAAGTAGTTAAGCAAATAAACAAGCAAGAGCCAGGTTAACAAACAAACAAACAAACACATAAATAAACCCTGTTATTTCCAAGCAACTCTTGAATGCACCAGTAAGTTTGAGTTATGAACACAAGCTTATATGTAGGGTGTTTCACCCTCAATCACAGACTGCATTTCTTTGCTTCACAAAACTAAGTTTTCATTAGTCTAAATACTGGAAATATATCAAACTTGTGCCCCATTCATCAAAAGTTTGAAAGTACTCTAAATCCCATAAATTGAAAAGATTAGTGGTCGGGCCGATTAATGCCATTTTGACATAATCAGCATTGGGCGATGCCTGCGCTCACAAGGCCGATTAAACAAGAAATGTGTGGCTGCTGTGGAATGATGTTAGCGCTCCCCCTTGCGTCAATTTTGCCATTCTACAGGCCAATACATACTTTCTGCGTCCGCAAGGGCCCCGAGATGTAAATGTTGTCATCCGTCCATGTGCACGAGGGACTGTATGTGAGGGACTGTATGTGAGGGACTGTACGCATACCAAGCGCGCTGACTGCGCGTGCTCCAGATAACAAAATGGATGCTTGTTTTGAAGAGAGATTGTGCGAGGAGATATAAGAACTATAAATTTTCCCCCGGGGACAATAAAGTCTAACTAGGAGTCTCTGTCTGTCTGTCCTTCAATTATCTTGACAACCGTTCATCTGATCGTCTTCATACTTGGCGGGTATATTGCTGAGGACCCAAGGAAGTGCAGTGTTGAGCGTGAAGTTGTTTGGACGAGCGGTTCTCCAGAAAGCTGCAAGCAGCGGAGGACAAGCAATCGGCCCGTTCCAAACCGGCGTGTTTTCAATGGGCATGTCACTAGTTTATATAATTCGTCTTTGAAAGAATACAAGACGAGTGGCCACAATCAATACATCAATACAAGCTAGCCACTACTTAGAAAGGTAGCTACCGGCCGTAGCCACAGTCTGTTGTTTTGAGTGTGGCTGGCAATTGTACAGCATTTATTTGAGTTTTTATTTTTTTTTGTTTTTTGAGTAACAGCTCAGTGTCCCGGATGACGTCTAGTACAGCACAGACAACACCTATGATCAATACTTACACTTAATTAATCTTATAGGAATCCAGTAAAGTTACCTAGTGGGTAGTGAACGCCCAGTGCCGCTGTTTAGGGTGTCTGTGTCTGCCAAACTCACGCTTCCTGCACTGATCAATGTCCAGGACACAGAGCTGTCACTCAGGAAAAAAAAACTCATTAGCCAATGGGGACGCATCCCTGAAAAAACCTGCCCACCTGAGAGGTTTGTGTCAGAACTGCAAACAAAAAGTCAGGCAGCGCAAACCAGAGAGCTGGCAGCGTAACCACAAAGCCCACAGTGAGGGCAAAAGTCTGATCAGTGAGAAAGAAGCAGAGGGAACTGTAAACTAAAAGGACATGTTTATTTATAAGTAAAAGACCAATAGTTTACACGATTAGACAAATAATTTGTTGGCAAGTTATATGTTTTACTTTTGAGATGACATTTTTTAGCTTCAGTGAGTTTTATTCTCTCTCAAATTCTTATTTTTGTTTGATATTTTAAGTGTTTTTTGTTGGCAATGTGTGAACAGATTGTAACAATGTGTAGTCCCTACAGCACTAACAGTGTGCAACACGAGCTAGTTAGCTCTATGATACTACTTCATATTTATACAGAAATTAGATGACGTTATTTTGAATGTTGATGGAGCAGCTACAATGTTAGCATAGCCCTGATCAATCCGAACTCCATTCAGTAAACAAGCATTTTAAAAGTTGTTTGTTTGTCGTATTGCAGACAGACCTGACAGAGCATGAATTCAGACTTTTTACAAATCGACTCTTCGGCATCCTGTTGATCCGTTTATTGCAGTTAAATCACAGCAAAACCTGTTTATTTTGGGATCATACCACTGTAGTAAGTGGAGTTGACAACAACTCGACACAGGCAACACATCTTATTTATAATATTCTGTCTACTTCACTCACCTTTTCATCCAGATAATGTAGCTCTGCTGACGTTGCTGAGCCTCTCAGTGAAAGCTAGACAAACAGACATTGATAAAGCTGGCTAGCAAGCTATCAACATTTTTTAAACAACTTTATTGAAAAGCAAGCCGTCAACATGATGCCTGTCAATCAAATTCAGTCCCATGTGTTTATACACACAGATATCTACAGCAGTGGCAGCTGGTGACTCAAAGCATCCTCTCATCAAAGATGTCCCTGGATTTTTGCTTAGCTGTGGGCCATTTGCGTTCAAGCTAAGGTTATATTTTGGCATGCAAACATTTGTAGGCTACCTGGATTAAATGTTTATTTTGGTTGATTGTAAAATTGTCGTTGTTACAAATATGAAGGGTTAAATTCATGATTACAACTCATAAATCCCTTGTCTGTTATTGTGATTATATTCGATGAATTGGAATATAATTGCAGTGGAATATTTCCTGCTCTCCCTGTGTTCTCAATGGACCCTTGTAATGTTAGTCCCTGGACCCAACTTGAAAACACTTGACTTAGAAGCGGTGTGTAGTTTTATTTTTATCTAGTAAAGTGACCCCAAAATGTAAATCTCAGCTGTGATCTTTGACTCACCTGAACATCCAAAAAAGGGAAACATAAATCTTAAAAAAAGGACATTTGGACTCTGTTGAAAAGGCCTAAATAAAATGTAATTTTTTAGTGATGTGTTTAAAAGTAGTTCGCAATTTGTACATTAGTATTTCTTTTTTAATATGCTGCTAATCTAGTTATCACATACGACCAGTTCGTCACACTCACGTACAATACAGTGGTGGAGAATTGAAGAATTTGGAAATTATCATTGGATCAACGCAATGTCAATATTGTATTCTGGTTGTTGATTGGTTAGGGAGGACATCGTCCATTGGAGCATCATTTTACGTGTTTTGGCCAATAACAGATTAGCATGAAAAAAAAAGAAGTACATTAAATTGATATAAGAGATCCCACCCTAAGGAGGACAGCAGGATCCCATCCTCCTCTGGCCCCCACCACCACTTCACACAGATTGCCCTGTCCCCTCTCGTCTGCCCTGCAGGTGTCGCTGTTGAAGCATTTTAATCAGAATTTCAATAATGGATTTTTTCCAAAGAAGAGCGAAAGATTATTCTATAAATAATACTGAGATTTGGTAATGGTTTACTTCAACCAATTACTCTCTGTTACATTTTGATCTCCCTCTTGCCTCTCAAAAATAGAGCAGGAGCAACCTCCTCTGCCTCTATGGACCAGCCTCCTGTGATCTACATATTGTGTAACTTTAACATTATATCTGTATAAATATGACGTAGTGTTATAGAGCTAACATTAGCTAGTGTTCCACACTGTTGGCGCTGTCATACAAATCAGTCTACAGGGTGTAACAGGCAACTGAGAAAGTCAGGGAAGGTCTCATTTTTTAAGTCCGTTCACACATTGGCAATAAAGAAATGATTAAAAAAACATTAATACATGCAAATTGTTATATACAGAACCTTTAAGAAGTTTTGTTTGATTATATTGACACAAATCTGATTCTATATTGCTTGGAATGATGAACCCTTGGAGAATTGTCACCCAACTCTGCAGTTCCCCTCAGCTCTATGGAGTGCTTTAGCATCTTTCGGCTGTTGCTTTATGGCCCGTAACTTTACTGTTTTGGTTCAGTCTCACATCTGTCATCAACCTAATTTCCAGCACTGATTTCAGCTAAAAAAGCTATGATAAACCCACTGTACACTACCTGCTCAGCACCAAGCTGGTGCTGGTGATGAACATAGTGGAGCATTTAGCAACCAAAGAGCAAAATATTTTTCTCAGGAGTAGGCAGAGACTAAAAGGTGAGGAAATATTAAACTTCTTGTCGCTCAGTGTCTGCTGGAAATAGGCAATTGTTTGCTAATGTGTTCATCAAAACAATTTTATAAGACGATATGTCAAAGTTGTGTTTACACTGCCTGTAAGGGATAAATCACATCAATGTAAATGTCAACTTTCCACAATAACTTGAGCATGTTTGCTGAAGACCTCTCACTGCTGCAGAGGCCTAGACTGTGCAGAAAGTTACCATTGTTATGCTAGCCTCATCCATAAAAAAATGACTTTAAATATGGATACAAAAAGACTTAAATAAATTTATATGGGATCCTTTTAACTTGCAAATGATGTGACTGTGGTGTTGTCAAGACAGACTCATTGCCCACTGTCCATGTGCTGCTGCCTGGCTCTCAAAGTTTGTTGTATTTTTTTTCACCACTTACGTCTGAATTGAATGCACACAGATCTATTAAAATTTTAGATTTGGACCCTTATTTAGTAGAAAGACTGCATACATATGAGAAAACATATGTATATGAAAACAGAAACTAATTTGAAACTTTTACAGAAATCCTGTACTGGCTTCACTGTACACTGAACATTGCTAACAGAAGACACAAAAAAATGGTAGTTGAGGGGCAACAACAACAACAACAACAAATATGCATACAATGCATAACTGTTATTAGAACCAAACATGTTTTAGCTCAAATATGAATTTGACACAAGTTATCACCTAATTTTTACAGACAACAACGTGCCAACAGCGTGCTTTTAAGCCAGTATGAAAAACTGCATATCAGGGTTGGGTTGATGGATGATTGATGTCACAGATATTACTCCATTATCTTGCACCATCAGCTGAGCCTGATAAATTGTTAAATTCTAAAGAATATTTTAATTAACACTTCATATTAACACCAAGATGAGTTATTACTGTGAGTTGTAGAACCTCTAACACAGCTTTTACTCTACACTGTGTGCTGTTTTAGTGTTTTTCTGGAACACATTAAAACTTAGATGAAATCTTACCAAACAAATTGAGTGAAATAATGTGTGGTGAAATCATAAATAAACAAAGTTCCTGTACAAAATCCCCCAAAAATGTCCAATAACCAACATCCAAAAGAAGCTCCATATTTCAGTAGCATTGTGCCTCCTCAAAATCGCATTGAGCCAGACAAATTCTTCAAGCCACAAAAGTTATTTGGCTCAGGGCAGCCATACTTTGTAGTGTGCTGCAACAGCGAGCTTTGCAGTCTGCCATAAAGTATTTGGACTGTGAGGGATATCTTGTGCTGTTCAAGCTGCGTGATGATTTTGTGGAGCAATTCAAAAGTGAAACAAAATGGTTTTGCTGAAGCCAGTTTGAGTACGTATGTCAAGTCTAGAAGCATGGCACAAGCAAAGGCTACTGAAGTAAGTTCATGCAACATCTCCACTCCCTTTATGACGATGCCACTGTCATTTTTGTGGATCCTGTAGTCCTTGCCCCTACCTTCTGAATGACAAACACAGCCATGGTGAGCTGCTGCAGGACCCCTTGAGCATCTTCTGCTTGTGTGTCCTGCAAAAGGGTATATAACACACAAAACAAAAAATATCACTGGCATTGCCTTGTAAGCTTTAGGGATAGAGCAATTTCACTGGCCAGGGGTTTTATTCTGTCATAGCTCACAGACTATATTGATGCCTCGTCTTTATCAGAATACGAAATAAGATGGCACGGCATCCTATAAAGACTTTTTGATATGAATTTATCATAATGCGTGATGTAACAATAATGCCTTGAAGGATACCAAAATATGTAATGAAAATGAATAAGCTTCAAAAGGGCTAACTATGCATTGTAAACCCATTAACTGATACAAAATATGAAGTAGAGTTATCACACTTAACTCAGCTATCAGAAATGATCAGTATTTATACTAAACAGAGATTAACTTGCCTTAAATTCACTTCGGGGCACCACCCTTGAAAAATGATGGCCAATTAATTAATTCAGTTTCAATTCCGGAGGTAGCTACTAAGTTCTGGACTTGAAAACAGTGACCGTAATACTTTATACACACTAACCATGTAATCAAGTCTTTTATAAATGAACGGTTCATTTAGTTACTAATTACACACAAAACTACTTACTACTAAACATATCCATCCATAAATAAATGACAGAAAAAGAAAAGTTTCACCTGGTGGTTCAGATGGCCAATGGAGAAGTTGCGCTGGAAGGGGAGGAGATAGTGGATGGTCCATGTCGATTCTTGTGTGGAGTTTCCTGGAGCTCTCGGGCATCCTCAGGTGCACTCGGTCCCATGTTGGGACTCGGTTGAGTCATCTCTCTCCCTCTCTCTCTCTCTCTAAGCAGGCAGCAGAATGATAACATCTTCACACACCCCCACTTGGGTGAGCTGGAGACGCAGCGGCAGAGTTTGTCGCAGTTCAGACGTTTCTAACTTTTGTCATGTTAGAAAAGCAGGCGTTGAGCAGCGAGACAGGGGCAGGGTTCTCTCAAAAGATTCCTTCTTTTCAAAATTGGCTGGATGCCAGCCTTCAGCACGTTCTGTGCAGCTCTGGATTTCGGCTCAGTCCTGGGCTTGCCAGCCAGAGGGAAAAACGAAGAGGTCCAGCAGAGGCGCAACAGCGAGAACATCGCTCAGAGAACATCTGGTGGACAGGTAGAAAATTGCCATGAACAGGTTTGGCCAGATAGAGTGTGTATATGTGTATATCTGTAGTGATCTCCCCCACTGATGAGTTAGTCCACCCTAATTGGTTGGTGGGAGGGTGTTTAAGGAGGGTTGGGATAGGTGTTGGGTTGGCTGTTGTTCTTTGTTACTCTGTTGCACATGGTTCTTCAATTAATACCCACACCAGGGCAGAATAGATCTCTGCCTGAGTCTCCTTTCTATGTCAAGTCAAGTCAATTTTATTTATATAGCCCAATATCACAAATCACAATTTGCCTCAAGGGGCTTTACAATCTGTACAGCATACGACACCCTCTGTCCTTAGACCCTCGATACGGTGATTGTTCAAACAGTCATCTTTTAACTAATGTTAGCTAAATTTGACAAGCAGACAGGAGGTTACAGGATCCGTCTGATGCAGGAGACAGTGACTGGTCGATCACATTATGACGTTACGTTCACTTTGCGGTCATTAATCAGAGCAACATGTCACAATGTGAGGCAAAACAGAATCCCTTCTGAGTCTTAGGAATAGACAGACAGCCTGATCAGCAACAATCTGATGCTGGTGTTTGAGGGGAAAAAAACTCACCACCATGCTGCTGGCTGAAGATGATTTGATAATAACCGCCTGCTGAGTAATGGGCCTTGAGAGTGCCACCAAATTTACTTGCTCACAGGTAAACTACAGACCAGCTAACCAGCCACGAAAAATGTGACAAGGCTATTACTAACAGCTTTAAGTATCAGTGACTTGAACCTCAAACAAAATGACCTTGGCAGCTGAAATTGCCCAATAACCATGTTAAAAACTGGCTAACGTTACCATGATTCAATGTTAGCTAATCAACTATGGCTGCTTAGGCTCAGTCAAATTCAAATGTGCTGGTAATTCACACAAAATGTCCAAATCTCTGGAGCTAAAGAAAATGGCGGCTGAGCTGCAGTAAAAAACACATTGAAATGACAAGGACGTCAGATGCACGGTGTTAGGGGAAAACTGATTGATGTGCTTCCACTCAAATTACAGTGTCAGGTTGAGACAACAAATTAGGTTTTTAAGTTGATGGAATCTACAAAAATAGACAATAGTCGGCAAAGCCAAGATCTACCGCAAAAAATTAAGTTAGTTTGACAATTACTCATAACTGCATTGATTGTGTTGCGCTGCTAAAGTGCCTCTCAGTGCACAGCAAAACTGTGGCTGAATACATTCAGTGTGGAAACTGATGGAGAACTGCAACCACTGTCCCAGCTAGTGTAGACAAACTGTACTGTAGTTTGAAAAATCTTCAGGATTCACATTTAAACCTAAATTCTCATTTTGTGACCAGACAGTCACATTGCACTCTAAAATATAGATCTTTTTACACTGACCCTACACATCCCTCACAAATGCACCTAGGACTCATCGACTCACTATATCATGTGCTGGTAAAAAAAACTTTGAAGACGAAATAATGTGAATTTTACCACTGGTATTAAAATGCTGCTGTTCAGCAACCAACTGTTGTTATACTGTTGATACACCTTATTATTTTAACAAGTGATCAAAGAACAATACGGAACCCCGGAGTGGCCATAGAGAGAAAAAATATATATTTAGAGGCCACGTTTTACTACATTGAGCGCTTGAAATGCTATTGGTGCGCACGAGATACGGTTCGTTCGCATGTTTTGATTCATTCGTTACCACAAATTAAATAATTAAATAATTCTGGCCGTGCACGAGGCCAAGTCATTCATTCCAGCCGGTGATAGCTATGGATAGAGACTCTTTAATTAAACTTAACTTTAGGTTGGAGATGAGTTATCAAGACATGTTGACAACACTTGCTTTGCAACAGATTATTGTTAGTAAAAGGTACTTTATACTTGAAGCAGGTGCAGTGCACTTAATGCTTCTGGGAGAAAGGCTGGTCTGTTGTGCTGGCTCTCTGTATACACACTTATCTAGTGTGTACGAATTAATCAAAACGTGCAAACAAATTAATGAAAACATGCAAACAAATTGTAACTCGTGCGCACGCAATAGCATTTCGAGTGCTCAATGTAAAAATGTGGCCTCCAAATATTTTTTTTTCTCTCTAGGCCGCCCCGGGGCTCCGTAGAACAATGACTTTTATGCATCAAAACAACCAAAAAAGACAAGAAAAACCATGCACTCTAAGATTATTGAAAACTTTTTTTTCTGTCTCAACAACAAGCCGTGCTGTCCCCTTGATTACACTGGTGCCAGCTGTGGCTTTAACCTTTGAAAGTGTTGCCTTTGAGTGTTGTATCTTTAAATCAGCTCCTCATCCCCTCCAGATTGAATGACTTTTGTTGTTGCTGTGTGCAGTATATCTGGACATCATCTGGAGAGTGGCTATGACAAGCTAGCCTTCCAAACAACAAGAAGTAGAAATCAATAACCCCAGTGCCCTGCTCATCCCACTGCTGACCAGCTAACTGTGTGTGTGTGTGTGTGTGTGTGTGTGTGTGTGTCCAGAATATCTAAAAACAGTCTTTGAACAGACAGGCGTCATTGTGTTGCTTCTTCACCGCTGTTTCTTTCTCTCCCTTGGCCACGGTAGAATTCTGAAAAGCCTACTATAGGATTCTACTCAGATTCATAAATGTGCCACAGACATGAGATTTTTAAACTCTTTTTTTCTTCATTTCATAAATATACACTGGGCAACTTTTTCATGTTGGTTGTTCCAAACAGCTGAAGTTGGTAGTGATGCTGTTAGTATACAGTCCCAGCCGGTGTGTGATGTTTTATTTTACAAGACAGCAAAGGTAGAGTTCTCAAGTGGACTCTCCAAGTTTGTCAACACGTCACTGAGGACAGTGAACTAAATTTGCATCTACTTACCTGGCTTTCTGGGACAAGCACCTCAACACCCACCCAGTACTAGCTGTATAAAAGGACACAGTGGTATAACTGGGCATTCTGTGCTCATATAACTAGGATTATAGTTCAGAACCTTTGTTCTGTTTGACACAGGTTTCACCCTCTAACAGCAGGCTTATGGGTGGGCGAAGCTCAATGCTTGCATTCCTGTTGTGGCACGAGAAGGCCAAGCTCCTGTTTATAATGCTTCTCTGTCTCGTCTCATGTGAATCATCCATGAGTTTGTCCATGAGACCTTTGTACTGTTGTTGATAATCCCTGTCTTGGTTATGTTTTAGTGTGCTGTTAAATCCATAAGAAGTGGCAGGTTATCTAATTAATGTAGCTTAATAATGCTTGTTGCTTGTGTCTCTAGACTTTTTATTTATTGTCTCTCTTTTTTGTTTAATTTTCTGAGTCTGTTTTCTTTTATCAATTTTAGGAAGGCTACACAGTGAAAGGAGGTTGTTTATTTATAATTGATAAGCAGTTGTATGCACAGGCTGCAAAGTGCTGTCTATAGAAATTGAATATATCTTTGGTTTGAACGTTAGGGCTACTGTGGGTGGTGTGATTTGTATATGTTGACATGTTAATGCACTTTATTTTGTAGCCTAAATGTGTTATTTAATTCAATAGGTCTATAATAAATCATCATCATCATAGAAAATTTTAGTACAAGAAATTTTACTTGTACTTGAGTAAAAAATCTTTAAAGTAACAGTACTTTTGTTTGAGTAAATCATTCTAGTATCTTGGGGTATCATGTGCAGCCATGGAGGAAGTGTTTGCCTGGCAGTCTCAGTTGAGGGTATGAAATCATACATCTGCAGATCTTTCACATGCATTTGCAGATCTTCTGCACAGCAGGATATAGCAATAGTCACATGTAAAATACAGTCAACTGAGAAGCTTATTTGCAGTTGAACCGAACAATTCTCATTTTCTATCTTTTGAAACCACACGTGTTTCACTCATTCACACATGTCTGTTTATATTTTCAAATGTGACAGAATGTTTTTTCATTCATAAATCAGAGTACACGTGCAGATTGAAACGTGTGAACTTGACACACATGATTTAGCTATAATCTTGGTGCCATGTGGTGTTATATACTTGCAGTATGTAAGTAAACACAGAAATATCAAAACCACTCGCACACAGACAGTTACCTAGACTCACTCTTTCTCTCTCATACAAACACACACATGCACACACACACACACACACACACAGCCATAAGGTGAATGAAATCGAGTGTCTCCAGTAGTTTCCTCCTTTCATTTGAGGATGAACAGAAAGGAACAGCAGTTGTTTTCTCAGCTCCAGTTTTTTTTCTCTATTTACACCGTCATGGTGTGCGAGTGTATATATTGTGAAAAATAAATTGCTATCGAACTCCAACATCCACCTTCTATACCGTCAGTCAGCAGGGCATTGTCAGTATAGACTACTGTACAGTCTGTGAAGCGACAGACAGTGAGAACAGAAACCCATTAAAACGTGTTTGTGAAAATTGCTGTACTTCCTGCTCTGAAACATAATAAAAATAATGACGATGCAATCATCATGAACATGATAACATTATGTTTTTGTTGCAATTGGTCACCACATTTCTCAATACTGAGTTCACTTTTTCAGAACTCTTCACACAGTCAGCACAACAGAAGTCAATGCGGACTAAACTATGGATCACTTTTCATTGCTTTTACACAAAATGACAAAATTCAATGATCACATCTTTCAAAATTCACTGTTCAACTGTTTTCTCACGCAAACTCAACCACAACCAGAACTCTGTGTATTCACAGTCCATTTTGTACACCTCTGCATAGTATGTAAAAACCATGTATGTTCAAGTCCTAACATAAGACAAAATTACTGTAAATTAGACTGCCATTTTCTTCATTCTGCTCCATCTACATCCAAAATGAAAGAGGCCTATTTTCATTTCTTCATGACCTCTATGAAAAACTTGTGCCACGCGAGGAGAGGGGGCAAGTGAAGTGGAATCCAAAACATTTTGTAATTGTATGGTGCGATGGGACATTTCACCATAGTCTTCCAGTCACAGATGGTTTACAGCTCATCCCACAATTATGTCACTTTTCCTTTCACCTTACTCTCCGTTCCTCAACCTCGCAGAGGAATTCTTCTCCTCATGGAGGTGGAAAGTTTATGACCACCAGCCACATGATCAGATGTCCCTCTTGGACACACTGAATGCTGAATGTCTGGACAAGATTGCCATGGATGGATCAGACATGCAAAAAGATTCTTTCTCAGGTGTATTGCAAGAGAGACATAAGGTGTGACATGGTTGACTAGCGCTTTTGTATTTCTATATCTGTAGCTATCCCATAGAAGTATGTATACTGAATATCTATAGTTTTGTATTGAATTACTTTATGATTTAAATTTGAATTCTGTGCACTTGGAATTCCTCTATGAAAAGCCGAATGCATCATTTTGCAGCATTTCTGATTCATTTCATGACATATACTGCAGGAAAGACGTGCCCTGTTTTGCTGTAATAGAATCTCAATTAAAGATACTTCAAAAACAACAGTAATACATTTTGTAATGATATCTGTTAGTATTTTTTTTAGGTCGTTGTGTAATGAGTGACTCTGTTACTGTTGTGGGTGTGGTACTGTTGGGAGACAAATGTTGTCAGTGTTCTGGTACAAGAGTTGATCCTGAAGTGTTTTGGTGTGATTGGTGAATTTTGGATGTGAGATTAACTGTTGTGCTGAGTTGCATGAACTAACAGTTTTGAAAAAGTGAACTCAGAATAAAGAAATGTGTTACCAAACAAAAAAAACTGTGAAGTAAAAGTCCAGATGATATTCATAATATTCATGTTTAAACTAACTTCAACTTGATAGACTGTGTTGGATGAAATGGCTGCTGATTGTCACCTCAGGCTGGTGTTGGACAAGTAGGGCTGCTCGTGCTCCTCTGCTTTACTCACACACTCACACCTCAATATGACTGATGGAGCTATTCGCTTTACTTTCTTACACAAAAAGGAACAAATTCAGGTTTTCTGAATGTGAATGTTATCATCACAGCACTTCCACACTACCGAAGTCACTTTCTTTTTCGGAACTATATTTTGAACCGATTTGCTTTTTACTTTTAGTCTTGTTGGTTGCTGCTGTATGTAGTCATGACATAAATACATCAAAATTTCACAATATTGTTAACATTTTTTTGTGAGTGTGTTGATTCTATTTTTGATGTTTTGAGAAAAATATTTATCTTCTCGGGTTATTTGGATAAGCCGTTATTTATTTTGTGAAAGCTAAGAGATCAGTCCAGTAGTAGTAGTTTTGATTAACGGTAATGGTACTGTCATTTAAGGTGTGTTGATTGATTCACAACGTCAACTCATGCATTGAGTAACATGCAAGAAAACATTCCACCTTTAAAAGTTGCCAGGTAGCTGCCGGTAGCCTTTGAGTGAATTAAAAGATGAAAAGACAGCAAAATTTCTTTTCATTTTTTGGAACAGCTAAAAAGGTAAACGTTCACGATGATGTAGTTAAATAATGTAAACTCGCCACAGTAGGAACAGTGGTTACATAACCTTCGAAACAAGCCACAACTTAACCGTGGGCGTCCACGCGTCATAGGTACTACTACTCACTGCAAATAAAAGAACTTTCCTCAATACTTCATCCCTTCCTGTAGCTCCCTTTTTTCATCTCTTCCCACATTTTGAAATGTCAGGTGTTAGGTCAGACCAAGAGTGAAAATTAAGCAGTCACACAGCGATAATTGACTTCCAGTCACTCTGTATGTCTGCATAGGTGTCTGTCCTATGTGATAATTGCCTCAAAGTCATATATAGCCTTTATTGTGATTTGACATTGATTTATAGAGGGTGGCTTTAAGTACACACACTCACTCCAACACACATACGTACATAGACAAGCAGCTGCTGTTCCCTGTGTGATGCCATAAAGAGAGGTGATAACAATGTGTCTGACACTCATTTCTTTCTGACGATCTCCAAAGGTTACAGGGCGCTCACACGCTCTTACCGTATTTCCTGCTGTTGGTTTTAGTTAAAGGTTTACTTTAGTTAAGGATCAGGGGTTCGATTCTCTAGAGCAAGGCCATAACTCCAGAGTTATGGCCTGTTTTCAATATTAAAGGTTCACAGACACATATCATTTCAACACTCACATAACATTGGGCCTCATTCACAAACAAGGCGTACTCACAAATCTGTGCTTGAGCCGTGCACACGAGCATTTTATGCACGAATCCGGGATTCATCAATATTTTCTTGCCTGAATTTGTTCGTACTCTGCGAATAAATTTAGAACTTCCTCAGACCATGCGTTCGCACAAATGATGAAGGCCCGGCTGTCTTAGAAAATGTAAACACACACCTTTAACTAAATGCATAGCATATTAAAACTACATTCATCAAAAAAGGCTTTAATAGACAACAATACTTAAAACCGTTAATAATGCATTGGCCAAGTGTATTAAATAACCATGAAATTTCCTCCTCATCAATTGTTGTCATAATTTAAATATTCAACTATAAAAAATTAGTGTCCCAGTCCTAGCTTACAATGGAGTAGTGTTGTGGTCAAGAAAACCTAAACCGAGACCAAGTCAAAACCAAGACCAAGGCAGGGCGAGACCGAGTCAAGACCAGGACCAGAACAGTGCGAGTCCCACACTGCATGACACACTTACAATAAAATGTGGAACATGCAAACCATAGGCCCTCCTCCAATTGATCTGAAGGATCCACATTCCCATAAAAACACCCACAGAAAACAAATTCAGATACAGATTCACCTCTTTTATTGTCATATATATAGTATGTGTGTATATAAGTGTACCATGAGAAATGTCTTGACTTCATAAAAACTTCATAAATGTGTGTAAAATCTGTGTACCGTGTTAGAACACAAATGTGTGGATCAACACAATACATACACAGCAAGGGCATTATGGCAATCAAGTTTTCAGATAGTTACACAAGAATATGATTGATATGATAATGATGTTAATTTTCTTACCATAACACTGAAATAACAATCATCTTTAAGGTGATTATCATCTCACATCTCTAGCTCTCTCACCCAAGGGAGCGAGTGGTACTGCATGTAGTGTTTATGTGTAGCTGATATCAGCTAACGTTGATGTAACGTAACCTTATATACATTAGCTACATAGAGACCAGTGTCAATGCTTCTCTCTTCTAACTTCACTGCTTTCTCCATGATACACCTCTGGGCAAACGTATTTAATTATATAAAGAAATGGGGGCGTGGCAGTATGCTGATAGCAATAGCGGGCACATGCCTGTGAATTTAGAATGATTCTGATTCACTAACATACGAAGGGGTTAAAATTGGGCCGGGGCTCAGAGAACAGGTGTGTATTAGAGTGGGGCAGTCAGGTAATGGGGAAAAAAAGGAAAGTCCGAGGGCATCTGGTGGAAGACTAGAGGATGGCAGGTCTGGGGAGCTGAAGAAAAGTACTTTGCCTGGGAGAAGTGAGCAGGGGCTGGAGACAGGGACTGTGAGATTGTGACAGTACTCAACATTAACAAATTAGAGACGAACCACCAATGTAGACCATTTTTCTTCACAAGGATTTAATGAAGGAACAAAACCTACAAAAATTATAAATGTTGGTTGTGTATTTCTTAAACTACTGTATTGTCCAATTGGAATTAATATTATACTGGTGGTATAGGCCAATAGTATACTATTATATGAACTTATATGAATATACTAACATTATACAATTAACATATTATTATTATTATACTAACATTATACTAATATATTAATGTTATACTTTTTATTTAATGTCAGAATATTATACTCATATACTCATTATCAGTGTTGGGTTACTTTCAAAATGTAATATATTACATATTACTAGTTACTTTCATTTGAAAGTAATAAGTTACTTTACTATATTACTTTTATGTTACTTTCACCCAAATAACTGCAGAAGTACGACTAGGCATTATAAAATGGAGGAGGGTAATGTTGTTTCATAGCGGGTAATCAAAGCACAGAAGCTCAAGTTTATTGCAGTTCATTACAAATTTAGTGCTGGGCGATATTGTATAGCTTTTTCATTCCCAGTTCATCCCTGTCATCAGGGAACATTTAACTTCGCACATCATCAACGATGTATATATTTTTACACTTTTCTCTGTCTTAATAATTCAAACAATGACTAGAACATGTTTTCTTCATAGCTGTAGAGAACACAGGCCTAAATGAGGTGATGTAAGAACTTAATGAACATCAGAACGTTCACAGGGTTTCCCTTTTTTCAGTCACCACCACAGAGCCTAGAAAGTCTTAACAAATTTAAATTGGGTGAGGAGAGAGGGCCTGGTCAGCCACAGATTTATTGTCTTTACTTGATGAAACTTCTACAACTTTGTTCTAATTCACTGAATGCAACAGGTTTTCACTTATGCACACCACTGTGTTAAATAGTCCATTACTGCTCCACTTAATATGAAATACTTAAAGTAGATGACCATGACCTTGAAGAGGAGCATGCCCAACAACCTGTCAAGACTATAATCTATCTTGGCTCCTTATAATGTACTTCATGTACTCACCCTTCAGATAAATGATGAAAAAATAGATTAGGGAAAATGATATTGAATAATTGCATTTAATAACTTTAATAAACCTATGCACAAATATCAGGAGAAAGATACTGACTTGATTTGTCTAACTCTGACTGCTGAAGCTGTGGAACTGTGGAACTTGTCCCTGGTTACTGACAGAGAAGCGCAGTGGCCAGTCTCCCATTGTTTCCCTAATTATGACCTCTATGGCTTGACTTTTGATCCAAATCCAGCATTGATCATACATAGTAATTTGTATGATTAGCACAAGGACACATGGGCAGTGTTGCCATCAGATGTTTGTGCTCCTTGGGCAGTATTAAAATTATATATATATTCCTGAGCGTCGACCCTTCAGGTGAAAATTATGTTGTTTTTTGTTAATGTCCCTTTGAAATTTAGGATTCAATTCTAGTAAGGACATTCCTAGTATTCTGCTCATAAAGCATCCCTCAAAAGAGCTCAGAAGATAAGCAGCTTCTTAAGTTGATGAGACAATCGCTGCAAGTGGAGGCAGGAGTAATGTTGCATAGCAGGGAGATTCTGCAGGGATGACGACTATTTCCCATTAGAGGATATCACGTTGCTGATGTACGCAAACATACAGCCACTGTGATCTGCAGTGTCTTACATCACTACAAAATATAATTAGTTGGAGTGTAGAGATTGACAGAAATATTTTTTTTTGTCTGTGTTTGGACTCAAGGACACAGGAGCAAGCCTTCCTCACAGTAAGACCTAAACTTTGGTATCAGCTGACCATGTGTCACCATGATGGAAGAGTTACTGCTCAGGCTCTGGCAGGGGTACTTAAATGCAAATTAAACCAAACTCAGGTGAGAGGTGATAATTCAAAGTCCTTGAAATACAGCTCGAGTCAACAGGGGGCTAAGTATAACACTCACACATGGAGATACACATAACTCTGCACACACACACACACACACACACACACACAAACACCTGTTCTTAAAGAGGTGTGAAATTCTTGTACCGTTTCAGACAAGACACTGATAGATTAAAATGATGATGGGTCGTCACCTCAGATTAGCAATGGTTTAACGAAAGGTCACAGACTGCCAAACCAAGTTCTCTATCTGAGAGAAAGACAAGGAAAAATGGGGCTGATTGGAACTGCTTTCTGAAGACTTGTCCTTGAAAATGGTTTTTGAATACAGCAAAAGAGAAGAGTAGAATACACAATTTTCCTGTGACTTACAAATGTAGCCTACTATAAATAATTTTTTGTGATCAACAAAATATTCTATTCTTGCATTTAAGAGATACAGTTACAGTTGGTACTGTGTGTCAGTTCCTGTGGATGACCTGTACATTTTTCTAGCTTATCTTTGTATTCAATTTATAATCCTCAAATGACTACAAGATCACATGGTTATGCTATGGATTGATTAATGCCAAACGTTCCACTATTGCACTTTTTTATACAAACACTGAATCACCTGGAAGGGTTGAAGAGTCACTTGAAGTGCCAAACCCACAGAAAAACCAACACCAAACACAGAACTTTGTGGCTTTTTGTTAAGGTTCTCCAGCCTGTAGATTGTATGGTCAATCCCATGGCTCTCACCACCCATAAATATTAAACCATAGAAAGCCTGGGTAAATAAGTGATAAGTAAGTGAAGTAATTGGAGCATTTAGAAATAAAATAAGGCAGATATTTATTCTTAGGGCTTGGTGGTAATCAAACCAATGGCAAAACAGGTGTGATGAGTGGAGTTATGAAGTATGAGGCAGCCACAACTCCACAACTCCGTGTCTGCCATTCAGCCGGTGCCTTATCAGGCCCATGTTTCGGTTTGTTTTGGACTCTTTCTGCCACTTAGCGGTCAGAAATCACTAAATACAAGGATTAACTAAAACGGGATCAAGATGTCTGTCACTTCTGTGCATCATGTGAATAAAGTACTACATGAACAACATTTCTCATTATCATGAGGGAGGAGAAATCGCAGGCAGGAAGCGTGTAGCGCTTTGGGCCGCTTTGGGGCGCTCTGTGTTGCTTTGTGGCGCTTCCGCCTCCTGTGTGTCCCCGGCGTTATAAAGAAAACTATAAAGTGTGAGACTGGAATTTTGCTTGCGGAGGATGAAGGTCACAAAAGTAATGTGTTACAGTAATATATTACTTTTAGCAGTAACGAAGTAATATAACACGTTACTAATAGGATTTCAGTAATATTATTACATTTACCATGTCAAGTAGCGCGTTACCACCGCGCCACTTCCGCCAGTGTGCCACCAGAAAAAATATTCCCCAAAGGTTATTTATCCATCCATCCATCCATTCTCTTCCGCTTATCCGGGGTCGGGTCGCAGTGGCAGCAGGCTAAGCAGAGTGCTCCAGACGTCCCTCTCCCCGGCAACGTTTTCCAGCTCCTCCGGGGTCCCTAGGCGGCATCCCTTCCAGGACACCACCCAGCAACTCCAAGAAGGCCGGATACTCTGAACTGCCGTTCAGTGCGTAAACACAAACAACAGTCAGACCCTTCCTACCAGCGACTTGCACTCGCATAGAGGCAACCCTCTCGCTGTCTGGGGAGAACTCCAACACAGCAGCGCTCAGCCGGGGGCTTGTGAGTATCCCCACAGCCACTCGGCACCTCTCACCCTGGGCATCTCCAGAAAAGGAGAGTCTAGTCTATGATGAAGCTATACAATATCACCCAGCACTAAATTTGTAATGAACTGCAATAAACTTGAGCTTCTGTGCTTTGATTACCCGCTATGAAACAACATTACCCTCCTCCATTTTATAATGCCTAGTCGTACTTCTGCAGTTATTTGGGTGAAAGTAACATAAAAGTAATATAGTAAAGTAACTTATTACTTTCAAATGAAAGTAACTAGTAATATGTAATATATTACATTTTGAAAGTAACCCAACACTGATAATGAGTATATGAGTATAATATTCTGACATTAAATAAAAAGTATAACATTAATATATTGAAGGACTTAAGTTGTGAATAGGGAGCCTATACAGTAATAGTGGTAAATTAATTATGCTAAACAGTATGGCAACTGTGTCCTTTGTCTTAGCACGTGGATCTTAGAGTTCCCCTAAACTGAATAAATGAGACTTGGCAACCTTGCTGCAGAAACTGATGGCTCCAAATAGTTTTTGCTTTAAAATGCTTAAATACTGTATTTAATGATGCTGAATATCAACATAAAATGGCAGTATCAACACATAAAAATGTGTTTTGGCTTTTTCAAAATACACATCAGTCAAGTGATAAATGCTTGTTTTATTGCTGTAACGTCTGATTTATTATCGTCAGTGCTCTGTATTGTCTGATCTTTCTCCACTCCTGTCCAGTGTACCCAGAAGGATTATAAATGTTTCATCTAACCTAATACACTGGCATTCTTGCTTCTAAAGTTTGTGATTTAAAGCGATAGCTGCATTTGTCATTTCAATTTTATATATCTGAAGTGCCAGCAGTATGATGACTAACACAAACTAATTTCTGAAACAGGGGCTAGTTCCCCTTGTTTAGGACATGTGTGTCTTAACTGTGTACAATGATGAAGGTAATAACATGTTTGCACTCTTGAGCCTTGAGCTAAACCCCTTGTAGTTCCTACAAGGTACTTCTATTAGCAGGAGGGTACACGCCCAGTCAGTGGAGGAGGCCTAATTTTAGTAGTTGAGAAGAAATGAGGAAATACAGGGCCGGAGGTAAGCACAGATGTTGCGAGTGAGACACAGCTGCAGTGTGTCCATGCTTTTCATTTCACCAATTCAAAACTCTCTCAGCACTCTCCGACTTTATACCTGTACTAAACAACCTATAACTTATAGAACTTCAAACAAACATTTGGATTCATTGGGAGTGCTCCACAGACTGAGAGTAATTCAAGCTCTGAAGGCTCAATACAGGCTGCAAAACGTTCAGTTTCTCCAAAAAACTTTGATCAATGGTTTTTCATCTTACTTAGACTAATAATATATGAAAATTTGTTGGGGGGGCTGCAACTAATGCTTATTCTCTTTATCGATTATTGTAGCACTTATATTTTTTATATTCAATTAGTCATTTTCAAAAATACACAAAAAATACCCAATACATCCTTTCAGCACCATTTTTTCCTTTGTTTTTATACAATAACTTAAATTTTCTAACCACTATTACCTACATTTTTGTCGTCAGTCACAACAAAACTCTGAAAAATCTTCTGGTTGTTTGAGTAGAATGTAATAAAATAGATGCAACCCTTTTGGTAATCATTAAAATGCTGCACACCCTGTGCAGCTCAGGGTAGCAACCGCCCATTTTGTGCCCCTCATGATTCAGCTTTCATTCAATGAAGATCACAATTGGCCTCTCCAGTTACAGCACATCATACATTCACTCGCGTCTCCAAAACAAATCCCGCTCCGTCTCTCCTCCTCTGCTGACAAAGTTTCCATCTCCCATCCTCTTTTCCCCTGCGTCAAACCCTCCTTCAATTGGTCCTACTCTTTTTCTCCTCTTCTGCTCTTCTAAAAAGTTTCCATGTATTCTCACCACACCAACCCTTTTCCAGATGTACTCTGCCCTTTTTCTTTTTTCAAACATGACAGGAGCATAGCAGATAAAACTAATAAATAAATAAAGTTTACAAGATCTTAGGTTGTGCCTCTTTTTTAACTCCTATTTGCTCACATGTAAAGCTTTTGATTGTATATTCATACTGTAAGCAGTTGAAATGAATGGTAGCACCTTTTACAGACTGATCTGACATGAGAAGAATCTCCTCTTTATCAGACTGATTTTATTTTCTTTGTGTGTGGGAAATGTAAATAAAGTAACATATTTATTACAGTGCTTTAAAGAAGGGCTTAAGTGAGTACATTTGATGTCTCTTGTTTATTTAACCTTGTTCTGCAACCTTTACATTAATGCAACAGCATTCAACTGTTACCAGGTCTGACATGGACCAATTGCCATTGTGAGTTTTACAGAAAAGTTAATTGAGGGCTTGATCAAACATGAGACTGTCTATACGTAACGAAGTGCATGTCTGAAAGGGGTTGAACTGTACAGCAGCTGTATGGGAGGGGGACAGCTACAGTATTATTGTGATTCACCAGCAGGGTTTCTCCCTCTACAGTACATATTCTATCTCTGTGTGATAACACTAAGTCATCTGAGACTCTGTATGACGCCTGCAGATCTGTGATGGCCAGAAAAACGGTTTAGAAAAGCACTGTAAAACTTAGTCATTAATACATCATAGATCACTACTAATAACATTATTTTAATAACAGCAAAGCACTTAGCAGCATGCATGTGTGCGCGCGCACACACACACACACACACACACACACACACACACACACACACACACGTGTGTGCCAGCAATCCACATAGTAATGAGTGTTGTGGAGAAGGCATTTGTCTTAAGTAAGACTTGTATTGTCAGTTTTTAATTCACATGGCTCAGAAAAGCCCTGAAGGTTTTCATCATCATCTCCACCCAAATATATTATTCACTGACTCAAAACACACACACACACACACACACACACACACACACACACACACACACCATAAATGCATAAACATTCACTTTTGCATGCACACAGCGCCCTTACATTAGACAGTCATCCACCACATACCAACACTTGCACTCACACAGAAGTATACACGCTTGCAAGTACAAACCAAAAAGCACACTAACCATTAGATTAAGTAATAATGCACATACACATATGAAAAGACACACTCAAACACACGTATTAAGCAAGAACTGTATGCATGTGCAAATGCTTATACCTGCAGACACACAAACACAGCCATGCACCACCACAGATCCACAGATACACACACACACACACACACACACACACACACACACACACACACACACACTCACACTCACACACTCCCTCTTTGTGTTATTATTGCCTGGCTCCATCTGACTGTGACTAAGTGAAGAGCTGTCTTCATTTGTTTCAATCTGAACCACTAATGTTCCCAGTGCCGTAAGCTAGCACCATAGGTCACACACATTAGTCTGACTGGCTCTGTGTGTGTGTGTGTGTGTGTGTGTGTGTGTGTGTGTGTGTGTGTGCGTAACAGGGAAGTGATGTTCAAAGCACTGCACAAGCTTTGCTGTTTTACACTGTTCTTTTTCGGTATACATGAGCATACTGTTAGACTGGTTTCTGTTCTGTTTAAATGATGAAAATACAGCTATGAACATGGAATTTAAGTGTTGTTATCAGCTGCAAAAACAGCTGTTGACATACAGTGGCAGTATGGTCAGTAAGTTGTAGACTTACTCTGCCAATTTTACAAATAAAAGTTATTTTACTAGTCATGGGGATATTACTCAGCCTGTGAAAAAGTTGTATGTCTTCAGTGGCTCTGGAGGAGCTTTGTTAAGTCTGAAAAAATAACTCAAGTGACATCAGTAGTGTAATCTCAGGTTTGGTTTTAATCCAACAGCCTGTGTTACTGCTTCGTGAAGTTCAAAAGACATGGACATTTTCCAGGCATGAGGGATCTAATGAAAGACTTTACCTACTGTATTTGTATGTTAAATTTAGGATTTTTTGGGCTTGCTCCATACTATAAAATCAAAGTCAGGATATCTCAGCCTTTGCTGCATCGATTTGACATTCTTTTGTAATCTGTGTGTCTCACACTTCAACTTCAATAAAGTTCAATACTAAATCTGGAGTACCTTTTTAAAAACATACTGTCCATTATTTGGTTCACTGTTGATTCAGTTTTTGCAAGCATTATGCTAGTTGGAAACATTAACAAGAAACTGTTAATACAAGGTAGTAATCAGTATAATATCATAGAAATAAAATATAGATACTGTATATGTACATATAGTAGCATACTCTGCATTTATTGATGTTAATTTCAACAACCAAAACAGAGTTTCTAAATTAAGGAGAAGATATTTGTTTCCCAGTTGACCGCTAAAGGTAGAAATGCATTTGTCCAACTTGAACACTGTCGGCGCAATATTCGTAACACATCCATAAAAAACATCATAACACACTCATGGGACATTCCATTACAGTATGAGTGTTCACATTGCAATTGGCCGTTAATGGCAGATTCTGCTAGTTAACCGTTTGTTGAACAAGAGGCCTAAATGTCTAAAGAAGCTCAAGAGGCATGTTCATTACACCCTCAGTGCTAGCATGTTGGATGGAATAAACAACATAATGATGAATTTGCTATTCTTAGAGCCTTAACAGTAGTGGAGTTCAACGTGTTAAGTTTGTCCTGAGGGTGGTGCTAGAGGAAAGACAATAGGAATACTAATAAACAGACAAAAACTTATTTCTTTTTGAGCATAATTATGGTCAGTGAATTTCATGGCAATTTCATTTAATTTTGCAGCTAAATCAATAGATTTTAGTGAAATTGCTGGTGACCATGACAGGTAAAGTAAATCAGCCAAACCTTTAGTGTCAAGTTCAACTTTGATAAACCACTCCACAAAAGAGCAATGGTTTTTATGAGACAAGAGTCAATGGTTCAAATACATCTCTTGACAGCAGTTAACCAACCAGCCCTGAGAATAGTCACAACGTCACCAAGCTTCTAGCACTGGCTATTTCGTGAGGCTGCAAGGATTAACTTTGCTGTGCTACTTCCTGGTATGATTGGGCATTTAGAGTGGTGCTAAAGGAAAGTACAAAATGGAAAGGGTTTATGGTCCTATGGGGACCATAAATGTTCTTAGTAAATTTCACTGTAATCCGTCCATTAGATTTGATAAATGTGTGTAAAACTGAAAATCTGGACCTGATGTGGAATTACAAGAGTGGGCGGGGTGGAGTCACTTAAAATGTTGACCTTGAACCATTGGGGACCATGGTTGGGGAACATTGTTACGTGGCGAAATGCTTTGCTACTGCTGGAAATTTGAAAATACCTTCCACCCAACGTGCCTGCAACCTGAGAGCCTCGCACTATGTGTTGCAAGTTTGACTTGAGGTTGTTACTGTTTGTTCCTCGTGAATGTGTTCCGTTTCAGGTTTGACTCACACAAAACATGGAGTGTGTCGCCTTCCTATGAGGATGATAGTAGCAGTCTTCTGGCTTTGGCCAGCTTGCTCTTCTCTTGATGTAGGCATTATTTTATGGCTGGATAGCAACATTCCAAATTGTTACACAGTTGAAAACAACCAATCTAACCATTTGCCTTTCGCATCATCCTGATCCTCCCGTTCCCCAGGTACATTGCATCCGTGGCTAATTACAAGGCAGACCAACAGAAAATAAAAGTACTGTTGGGAATCGGCCCATGAATGAAACCTTATTCAAAATGGAGACTGACTGCATGGCTTCTTGTGAGAACAAAGGGAGCCATCAAGCTCTCTTTCAGGAGCCTCCATTTTGTCTTTCACACCTATGTGAGGAACCCCACCCATTGACCCAGCTTCCAGGAGTGATTGGTCAAGCTGACACAGGACCCATGACCTCATCGGGTCATATATAAAGCAAAACTCTCTCGCTCTCGCTCTCTCTCTGCTCTGGACTCTGCAACTCAGCTCTTCGCTGAGAGGGCAGCCCAGCTGCTCCCTCTCTCGTATGCAACCTGACTGAGGAGCAGCGCTGCTGCTCTCCTCTTCCTCTGGAACTCTCTCCCTGAAGGTGCGGCCCAGTTGTCCACCTCTCTTCTGCTCCATTGTGTTCTACAACAGGTAGACACACTTCCTTAAGGCAGCAACGCGAGGGCCTGCCTAAGACCCCTGAAACTAAGTTAAACTTAGACCTGAAAGTTATTTAGCGCCAGCAGCTACAACACAAAGTCTGCGAGCTAATTCTTCAAGCAACAGGAGCCGCAACCCAAGTTAGCACAGAGCTGCTAACTCTGCCAGGACTGGATTCCTCCGGCNTCTTTGTCTCTCTAACACATATGCAAATGTAACCCCTGGTGGCCATCTTTGACTCCGCCATCTTTGATTTCTTTGTTTACCTTAAACACATGGTCCCACCACATGGCAGCCACCTTTGAGTCCGCCATTTTGTAGTTTTCCTCAGCCAGCACACGACTGAGTCCCCCATTAAGCCATTGTTTCCTTTCTTGCATTCACACACATACACACATACACATATACATCTGTACATAGTACACTTAGTTAGACTACATTGTTTGGTTTTACTTTTGTCATCTTTTAATAAACGTTTGTGGATATATGCTGGTCCCTTTAATGTTGCACAAGAGTGAGTGCTGCCAACCCTTTCTATGTAGAACTCCAAATCCTTCAACTTTACTAAGTATTGATCAGGTAATTTTGGTTGTAGTTATTAAGTTAATTATTAATCAGAGTTCCAAATTGATATTTTAGTATACTTTATGAGACTGAATCAATCAATTGGCTATCATTTTTCCCTTTACGAAGGGTGGTGCCCCGAGGTTGGGCTTAATGTCAATTAAGCTCAGTTATTTAATATAATTATTAATTATTTTCGATAATTATTAATTATTTCTGATAGCCGTACATATTTTGTACACCTTTAAATCGTTGATCCCCAACAGTACCAACAGTAATCTCGTGGAAATCTGGTCATTTCATTTTTCAAGATACTTTGTCAAAGACCAAAGTGTTATCTGAGAATCGTCTTTTGTTGACAATGACTACCCAAATTTTATAGAAATCAGACCAATAGTTGTTAAGCTCTCGCTGCACAGATCCACCCACTGAATGATGTTGCCATAGGCCATGGAACAAAAAACAAAAACAAATAAAAACACACCAACACACTTTCAGGCGTATTACACTGGTAATTATTAATTATTACCTTGGAAAAACAGACTGGGATGTGCTCTGCAATTCAGAGAGGAGAGGACATTGATGATCTCATGGATGATGATTTTATAGGAGGGTACATCAACTTCTGCGTGGTAGTATGGCTCCAACAGAGACTGTTGTTTACAACAAACCATGGGTCACCAGAGACATCAAGGTCGTCTTGAATGAGACGAACAGGGCCTTCAGCAGAACAATGCAAACGATGTGTGGAGTGGCATTTTATTTAACCTTTATTTAACCAGGAGCAAAAGACTGATTGAGATTAAAATCAAGAGTGTCCTGGCCAAGACAGGCAGCAGCACAAATAACACTGTTGCAGACCTAAAACAAACATAACAATTTAAAATGAAAAACAAGTTACGGAATTATAAGATACCAGAAAACAACTTCAACATTCAAAACATCTACAGCCAGATGTGCCTGCTTCCAAGCAATTTAAAAACACTTTAAATGTGTCCAGTGAAACCAGCTCCCAAAGATTCAAGTAATTTTGCAGCTTATTCCAAGCCGAGGGAGCAGCGTACATAAACACCCTTTTTCCGCCCATGAGGAAAAGGGAGGAGTATCACTGGCTACAAGCAGAATGGTAGCCAGGTAAGAGGGGGGGAACTGAATCCTGTCTTCAACTGATTTGACGGTTGGGGCCCAGTTCACCTCTCTCCCAGCTCTTTGACCAGCTGCCCCCCTCAAAAACCCTGTCCTAATGTCCCCCCACCACCACCTGTTCTCTCCATCAACACCAGACCTTTGCTGTCATGTGCAAATATCTGTGATCCTTACTCATTAAGTTATAGTTATAGGAGTTATATTAAGACATTGTATATATACACATATATATATATATATACATATATATATATGTATATATATATATATATGTATATATATATATGTATATGTGTGTGTGTATATATATATATAT
>NTHP01000070.1:1126414-1147168 GCA_003416845.1 Oplegnathus fasciatus | reverse complement strand
TTTTTCTCTGGTTAATCTTTTGTTGTGGGGCCGGAGATCTGGTGGGACGACCCTCTCCACCTGGTCTGCCTGCAGCTTGGTTTGTGCTGCTTTCTTGTGGGTACTGGAGGTGGGCGTGGCCAAGTGTAATCAGCAACACCTTGCCCCTGTGTTCCAGTGCTCCTTCAAAAACCCTCTTGGAGCTCAGTAGTTTGGTGCTCTAAACCCTGAGACACCCATTTGCTTTTTCGTTGACGTTTGAGTTATGTTGCTGCACCACACAACATTGTGTCCACACACTTCTCCACTCGTGCACTCACCTTTTTTATGTTTTTTCTTTTTATTAATTTGTTGGCTTATTTGTGTGCATCTCCCTCTATTGTCATGGCCGTGCGGGCCGGTTTGTGACAACTACTACATTAGTTAACAACACAAAATTGAAAAGGGGAAAAAGTAGCCTAATGGCAGTTGGAGACGCTCCGCTCAGCTGTTGCATTTTACACGGGCACCGACAAATGTGGCTGAAGAAGCCTGCCAATTTCACTAAAGAGGGATTGTGTGCCTCGTCCCAGTGCTGCCAGCATGTCCGCAATTGTGGCCACCTTCGTTACCCAACTGATGGGTCTTTCAACGGAACTGTCATGTGCCTGCAAAACTACTGGAAACATTGACAGCTGGGTGGACAGCCATGTTCCTGTGTACATGTTGACCACATATGCATTTGATTGGTGTGACAATGTCCTCTTTGATTGAATTAAAATGTAAATATTCATGTTTGCCTGCTTTATTTTACCTAATGTCTTAGAGTGGACAGGAATGATTGAAATGTCTTTTTACCGCAAGTGTTGCAATACAGGGGCATTTGTGGGAATACAATGATTAGCGACTTAAAAAGAATATGTGGGACAGGGGTGTGAAGTGAGGGGGCCAATGGCCCCTTGGACCCCCTACTTCCCGTGCCCTTGCCTGTAAGGACTGGAGTATAAACATAGTACTAGGGGGTTATTGGCTGATTGTGCCAGTTCACTGTTGTCAAACCAGCAGTAAACAGTCATATACTGTAGTAAGTTTTCTGGCTGTTGGATCGGAACTTGTAAATGAATACGAGGAAACACTGCACTCCACACACACACACCTCTGCTCAGAATGATGAGGCTGATGAGAAAGCTCTAAGCTTCCTTTTATTATTCTGAACAACATCTCTACAAATCCACCCAATGTATCACACACACGCAAGTTGAGCAGAGGAAAAGTAAACAAGTTCACACTCACATACACAGACACACCACTAAAAATATGCACTGCTACAGCACTGCAGCTCTAATGGAATCCCCATCCAATCTAATTACGGGAGATAGGGAGAGTTATTGTAGTTCTTTTCTCTCTGCCCGTTCTGATGATACACAGATTCTGTTTGTTCTGCCTTATACCTGAACAAACAGTCCTCACGCTCACCTACCAATGCTTTTAGCAGGAACGGGTCCGCAGAAAGTTCGAATTCTTGATCGATAATTTCTTTTTGTCTCCAACCTCGCCGCCACACCCAGCACATACTTTCATAGCTCATTTTCAATTCTCTCTCTTGGGGTGTCTCTTGCTTTTTCTCTTTAGTTTTTTTCCTGGCTGTTTTAATTACTCTGTCTGTCTCTTTCTACAGGGTTAGGATTATTGGAAAGCCTGGTTCCTCTCTGTGATAGATGGTTAATCCTTGGCTGCTTCTGAATATTTCATGTACGCTATGTCTTTTTTTTCCTGCTGTATCTACTTGTCTGTTTTCCACAACTAAATCAATACTCTTGGTATTTGTGTGTGTATGTATGTGTGTGTGTGTTTATATAAAATATATAATAATATAGCATAAGTAGATCATAAGAACTTCTTCAACCCCCTGCCTTGCTTGGGACACGTTGATGCTTGCTGCTTTGGACACCACATTGCTAATATTTCCGTTTGTCTGCCTCATTCATTGAATTCAGTTTATTGAATAATAGCAGGGCAATCAAAGTATCTTCACCTCAATTCATAAAGGATTCAGTGCACCTGCAGTTATCTGGCAAACCAGGAAGAAGACAACTGAGAAAATGTGTTACAACATAAAAAACCCTTAATCAATTCAAACTACCTCAACTAAAAGTGCATTTAAAGTATAAGGCTGCTGTCTTCATTTTTGTTGTTGTTAACAAATCCGATGAAAAGACCAAAACCAACAATGTGTTGTCCATCTTTTCATATATATATATATATATATATATATATATACACACACTGTGACTGTCCACTTAAGTACAATCTAATGTGATCCAATACACCAGCTCTGCCATGAATNTACGAAGCTTATAATTTTTCAGTTTTTGTTGGCACTGTCAGAAAGGTAATAATTCCACTTTATGTTTATTATTGAGGTCGTAGTGGGTGCTGTTGTTGTACTGGAGTGCATTATATTGAAAGGTGGTTTTAATATTTTGTTCATCCCATTTACATACATGAGAGGGGCCAATTTTATTTTATTAGTTTGTTCTTTTTTAACATTATTTTTTGCAATATAATGTCTAATTTGTAGATATCTATGTAGGTCACTTGAGGGTAAGGCAAACTTGTCTTGGAGTTGCGAAAAAGATTTAAATGTATTCCCATCAAACAGTTGGTTGATTGTATTCAGCCCGCTCTCAGCTCATCTTTTATACGCATTATCACACATGGATGGGAGTGTCCAGCTTTTTAAAGAAATTACTGACCCTTTAATAAAAACAAAACTCTATGAAATTATATATTTGTGAGTCATTTTTAAAGATGTACATCATTAGTAGGAGCAAAGTGGCACAGACAGGATAAGAAAGTCACAAACACATTGTTGGTTTTGGTCTTTTCACAGGATTTGTTGACAATGGTAAAAATATAGAATAAAAGTGTCGTGATGTAAACCTAAGCTACAACTCTACGCTGTGCTCTGTGCCCCACCTTAAGCACAGCTCATACCGCTGATCATCAGGAGAGGGCTTTGGTGTATATAAGGAAGGTGATAGTAACAGGCAATTTTCAAAATAACAAGTTGTAGATCATAGTAAAAATAAACATTTACCTAAAAATATTTGTGTATACTTGTACTAGTGGCCACTGAGCAGCTCCTGTGAAGCAGACAGGAGATAAGTACCGTGGTTAATTATGGAGGACATGCTGTATTACAGTGTACCTTTGGCAGCTTCACTTTCAGCCATTCAGACTGTCACCACTGCTCGACTTCCCTAAACCCTTGGATCTTTTACTTTCTGGTACACCGGTATTGCATACCGGTGAGTACCGGCCCACTTCGAGCACTGACAGTAGCTGGTATTTTAATGTAACAGAGCGGAACTTAACATGGAGCCACAGGGCACGGCTGTGCCGCGTTCCGGCAGCACCACAGTTTTGTTCCGTCTTCTGCACGGCTTCATACCTCAACGGGAGCATTTCAGAGGCGGACCGTTTTTCCCACCATATGTTGTTGACTTGCTCAGATTTTGTTGATTTGGTCATTTCCCCTTGATTTTTGTGCTTCCTCTGGCCCGGCGCCACCGGTTATGTCGCAATGTTGATATAGTGATGCGATATATGATCGGGAGTCTGCACGGGGTGTTTTATTTTGAAAATTGACCGGATGCTCTATGCCATTCCTGTGTCTAACTTCCTGCCCGGCTCATCTGCTCTGCGCAACTTGATGCGGCTTTCGTCAAAAATAGACTAGGCGCGTATTTTAAGCAGAGCAGAGCGGAGAGTCGTTTCTGGGACGCTTTTGAAACGCGCCACGGCGCATCTGGTGGAATCACCAGCATTGACTAGAGTGCCTGCGATCAGCTCCGGCGGCCATGTTGCGACGCAGACATGCCCGGTGGAATCAAGTAGTGAATGAGACAGACAGATTTCCGCACACCAAATAGGCCTCATTTATAGGACTTTTATTTTCTGCTTCTATAAAATAAACTCCCGTTGACAAAAAAAACAAAGACCAACGCAAAGAATTTGCTCTGAGCTGAAAGCACGTCCGCAGTGTATAATATATTAGAGATGTGAGGCTGGAGAATGTTGTTCAGATAAATGACAAAGTGTGATGAAAAATGGTAACGTTTGATTAGGTAGTCACCAGGGAATGATAGCAAATCTAATGAGGGTCTCAAAATCCTCTCCAGACGTAAGGCTGTGTGAATTAATTCCACTTCAACAACCCCGTGTCCAACAGCTTCTTCAGGCTCAGCAGGAGGGAGGAGACAGGGAGAAACTCAGGGTTTGTAAAAGAAAACCTGCCAGCAAGCAGGTTAGGTTCACAGAGTTTTCCTCATCTCAGGGTTAACAAACTCAGAGTTTTCACTAAAACCGTCTTCATGAAACTTGACCCTGGATGTAGCATTTACCTGTGTTTTCAAGGAAATTTCCGTGTGTTTAATTGGGAGAACTGCTCCTCAATTTATTAAACTTTTTTTAATGCCAAGTCAACTATATCAAATGCATCTGTATTCCAGTATCTTTTTGCTGAAACTTCAAATAAACCAGCACGTTTGCAATCATTGATAAAGAGGAAGTCATGGCTTTTGATTGTTGTGTCAAATGTTGCGTTAAATTCACTTTTATATAGGCATGGATGCACAGTTTGTATCTTATAAAAAACCATATGTAGTGAAATCTGTGTTTTGCGAGCCGTGAACATGCCTCCTGAGATTAGAGCTGTAACTCTGACCACCCACAGTAAACAAATAAGGGAGAGAATCTGCGCTTAGCTTCCCCAAAATCATGTTCCTCCACTCAAAGATAAAAAAATATCTGTCTATGATGTCCATCTCCCTGCCTGTGAATGTAAACTACACACTCTCATCCTCGTTCCCCTTTGTCCGCTTGCGGTGTTCGATTGCAACATTGTTGCATTGTTGTTATTTTCTGATTCATCATCTAGTTAAAATCTAGAATCTGTGTTAATTGTAAGTCTGAACAACAAAAGAACCATAAACAACTTTCTTCATTTATTAGAAAGAATTGAAGTCAGTGAGAGTCTGTCATCACAAACATCACAAACTAGAAGACCCCTGCTGAGGCAAACAAAGACCTGTCTGATGACCTGAATCTCTTCTACTGCAGGTTTGAGAGGGACAAATTCACACCCCTCACCCACTCTCTCTGTTTTTGGAAATTAAATAGGGATGCTGGAAGTTAGTCAGAGCTAGAAAGTCTATATAATGATGTCATATTAAATGCTGCGCAACATCCATGGTTTTTGTATTAATTTGAATGGCCAACACCAGTTTTAGAACGTTTACAACAGGCAGCAAACGACAATACCAACATGGTGTATGTCAACGCAGCATTGTACCATATTCGGCTATGGACAGTTCACACATGGAATGCAGGTTAATTCTTGATCAGAAAACTTTATTGTTGACTGAGCCACAGTCAAGCTATACGGGTAGCAATAGAACAAGGCACTTGAACTTTATAACACACACACGCACACAGTTTCGGGATGTCAAACAGTCACTTTACACATCTTACTTTAGTTTATTTAACTTAGTTCACAGAACAGCTGTTAAAGAACAACAACATACATAGTACATCCGGTTCAACCAGCGTACAGACAGCGCCACCATTGCTGACCACATTGTGGTCAAAGGGGGTATATAGTAAAATCCTGTCATCAGGATTCAAGCACTCTGCTGCCACCTAGCATCTACAGTTATCAAGTGCAGCCTTCTCTTTTATTGCCGCGGCATCACTGTGGTAACGCGGCAGCAATCCTGTCAAATGAAACTTTGTGATTAGATAATACTCATTTGAGAGACCATACACTGTGGCAGACAGAACAAGAAGCTCCAACTGGAGATCATCCCTCTGGAGACCCCAAGTCAGCAAACTAGTGGGAAAAGAGTAGCGTACCCAGGCGTGAGGTGCGTCTTTGCTGTCAGTATAAAACAGTATAAAAGCAAACAGTACTGTAACTATTAGTGATGCATTGGTCGACCAATCTGCGGGTCGGGTTCGGGTAAGTAAAAAACAAAACAAAGCAGCGTTCAGAGTAAGTTATTAATAATTTACAGAAACATTGCGTGTAATAGTCCTCATTCCACCTTCCCTTCCCATCTCTCTGTCACTCTCTCTCTCTCTCAAACACACACACGCAAGCAGCTTTATCATCATTAGGGTGTTGAGGCTTCACCTACGAGTTTTTTCCCTAAGTGGTATCCGTAGCTTTTGTTTACACTGCTGGCACCAAAACTCTTTTTTTCTTTTGGTCAGAATGAAGAGGCTACCACCGACAATACCCGGGTCGGGTCCGGTTCGGGTGGTTGATTAACACATACTTTTGCGAGTTGGGCAGTGCGGATTGGCCCTTATAACGGGTAGGGTGGGTGCAGGTATGAAAAAACCCTGACCCGCACATCACTAGTAACTACTGTAAAACAAAGTTTTAAGTGAAATAAAATCCATCCATAAGAAAGACAATCAGAAAGTGCAATGTTAAACTGCTACTGGCTAAATATAAATTTTACGTTTTTTTGAAGACGTATGTAACATTTTAACATTAGCGTTAACATTAGCATTAGGAAAAAAAATAGTTTGTTCCAACTAAATGTTAACTAAATATTAGTCAGCTAATGCGTGTTAAGGATTAGCTTACTGTATACAGTGATTTTTTACTGAAGTTACTACTCTGTAAGAAAGGAAGAAAAATGAAATGAAAATATTTCTTTTTATTAGTTTTAAAGTTTTAAGTTTTGGCACACTTCACGAAAATCAGACACTGACATTGACAGGACAAGAGAGGAGTTTTCAATTGTATGATACAGGATATATTATATAACATAACATAAAGGTAAGCTTTTCCAACAAGCTAAGATCACCTACACTTTACCTAATCTCAAACAGTTTAGGTCATTTAGCTCATTAAGCATACTCTTTCACATCTAACACAGTACAAGAAACAATTCAAAACATTTTCAGATATTGTTAAAGTTTGCTGGGAAAAAAAGGCCGCTAACAGAACAGACACACCTCACTTTTGGGGACTCTAAACAAAGAGATGCATCTCATGCCTGGGCAGTCTCTCTACTCTCTACCTATTGGCTCACAGACCTGGGGTCCCTAAATGTGAGGTCTGCAGTGGACCGTCTTGGACAGCACTGCACATCAATACACCGGCCCTCCCCCAGAGATCTGATCTGGAGACAGTCAAAATGAAGAGCTGAAAGCAACAGACAGACTGGACCAATTTGTACTCAGATCGTTTTGTTTTTGTACAAACAAAAATGTATGCTTTTAGATGAATTTGTTATAAATATATAAAAAATCTACACATGGGGGCTTTAAAGCATAGTTCACAGAACAAGGGTTTTTAAACAAAATTCTTGTCTACTCATTTTACCCCATATTTCCATATTCTGTTTCATGTTCTTTCAACATTTAGTTTTTGACCACAGCCTGCAAAAAAATAGTTCAACTGCTCTTTTGTGTCTCGTTCATTATATTTATTTTATTTGTGTTCTCCCCAGATGTTTTTGTGGAAATAGTTTGTCCATTGTTAATACTTAAAGTCCTGTTTTAGTGTTTGATACCTCAAACACCATTTCCAATAGCTTTCTAGTGATATAACAGAAGCTTTTCTTTCTCATTTTGCTGTTTCACCACTCCTCACCGATGTTGCTGTTGTTCTCTCAGAGCTGGAAGTCTTCCTGGCTTCTGGGAGTTTGAGAAGGCCTAATTGCTCCAATGGGAGTGACACCAAACTGTCTTTGATAAATTGTTTTTAAATTACAACATAATTTAATTTAGGCAGCAATTTCCACAAGACTCCTACAGAGAAGTCAATCAGGCTACATCGGGTTTGGCTTATAAGCACACACACACGCATGCTGTCACACACACCCATGCAAATATGCACACGCACATAAACCCAGAATCATCTGCTTTGGCGAGGATAGTGTTACATGACCTGCAGCCCAGAGGCTAACCAAATTACCGCCTCCAAACTACTGAAGTGGTCATTAAGGACACTCTCTGTGTGTGTGTGTGTGTGTGTGTGTCTCTTTGTCTCTGTCTCTTGCTCACTCTCTTTTTCATCATGTTATCTAACCTTTTTCTGTCATTTTTCTTAATTATTTCTCTTGATATATTTGTTGTCAAGATGGCGCCATCTTATGGTAACATGGTGTTGCTTACTCTGTGTGTCTGTGTCTTTTCTATGTGTTTTCTCGAGAGTTTGTGTTTCTCCATCAAATATGAAAGAATGGAACTTCATGTTCTGCGATGCAAGACCTCATACCCAAGACCTACCTGAATGATTATAGATTAATGATTATAGCCTTAATATCTCAATCAATCAATCAATCAAGTTTATTTGTCACATGTAATCATATAAGGTTTGTCAGTCTGACAGTGAAATGTAATACCGTCAGTTCCTTCAATTTGGGCATTAAAAAGAGCTTAAATAAAATAGGAATAGTAATAAATATATGATCATAGTGGCCTTCCTGAGCCTCTCAGAGCTGGCCTGGTGTATCTGGTACCTTCTTCCCGAGTGCAGCAGGGAGAAAAGGCCGTTATCTGGGTGGTTGGGTTCCTTAATGATTCTCCTAGCCTTATTCTTGCTGCGCCTGGTGGAAATATCCTTTAGGGATGGTAGAGCACCTACATACAGTATTGTATGAACATCACTGTACCAGGCAGTGATGTTCCCCATCAGGACACTCTCGATGGTGCAGGAGTAGAAATTCCTCAGTATCTGAGGGGATACCCGGAATTTCCTCAAGCGTCTGAGGTGAAACAGTCTCTGCCTTGCCTTCCTCACCGCAGAGTCAGTGTGCAGCACCCAGGTCGGGCCCTCGTGTGGACACCAAGGTATTTGTAGCTGTCCACCCTCTCCACCGAGGACCCGTTGATATTAAGGGGGCTGTAGTTCCTTCCCTGCTTCTTCCCAAAGTCCACTATCAAATTGTGATTTGTGATATTGGGCCATATAAATAAAATTAACTTGACTTGACTGTATTTCCCACTCTCAGTCTGTTTGCCGATGATACCACATTGGTACGACAAATCTTTAACAACAATGAAACTGCTTACAGAAACTAGGTTTTATTCCTGGTGGACTGCATACCAGTCCACCAGGACTTTATCTTTATGTCTTTGCTGGTAAAAGCTTTGATTGTTGCTTGTCTCAGTATTAGTGCTTTGACTTTTAGCCGTGTGTCATTACACACATATGCGTGCGCACACGCACACACACACACAGCACAATGGGCATTATGGAGTAATGCAGCGACACACTCATGCTCTCTCTCTTTCTGCTACTTCACATACAAGTTAGTTGAGTGCTTCAATTTTGAAAAGAGGGAAAAGTAACTTAATTTAATCTATTATTTAAATAAAAAGGTTTGATCAAATCCTGAGAAACGCTGCCATTTATATGCCACATATTTGTCTTGGCAACAGTATGAAACTCTGCATTCACCATAAAAAAACCTTAGTGCCTTGTTCACCTTCCTCAGTCTGCACCAATTCACTTCCAACTCCACAACTGCAGTGAGACTTTTAACAAAAACATGACAAAAATCACACCAGTTTTAGCCTTTTTACTGGATTCCTATCAATTCAAAAGTTTACTTCTGACGTACACTGCATCATATGGCCATTCCCCTCTGTGCTCATAAGACATGCTGTCGTGTCTCACCACTGGGAGGAGCCTCTCAGCAGCGACCAAAGGTGATCATGCTTTTATCAGTGTGGTTCTAGAGAAGTGATGCTCATTTACACAGTTGTTTTCACTGGCATTTTTTAGGGTTCAAACCTAGAAGAGGTAGAACCCAGAGGCTTTACCAAGAAGTCTGTTGGACCATAAAAGTCCACCATGATGGATTTTTTTTGCTAATTTGCATAATGTGAAAAACAGTAATATGACATCTACATCTACCCTGCTGGAAATAAACACATGAATGAGTTTCTCTGAGTCTTGTCTGGACATGAGATCTTTAATTGTTGCTGTTTGTTTGAGATAATAAAATGTGGATTTAGTTATTGCCTTAATGT
This sequence comes from Oplegnathus fasciatus, assembly GCA_003416845.1. NCBI lineage: Eukaryota > Metazoa > Chordata > Actinopteri > Centrarchiformes > Oplegnathidae > Oplegnathus > Oplegnathus fasciatus. The sequence continues at coordinate 1,137,151 of NTHP01000070.1, read as the reverse complement.
GGCTGCTGAAGTTCAGATCTGAGATTTCTGACTTGGGTTTTAACCTTTAGCTTTTGAATCAAGCTGAGCAATAACTTTCATTCTTTCCTCCTTACTGCCAAATATAATGATTTCTGTCATGTCGTTATTTAATTGAAGTTTAGTTGCATGCAGCTATTTACTTTACTCTAAGCAACGTTATTGTTATGTATGATTTGACCTAGATCCAGCATGTACAGGTTGAATAATAGCGGCCTAAGAATTTAACCCTGGGGGACTCCACATATTATGGTGATCCACCCAGATTTATGATCATCAAGATATACGAGATATGATCTGAACCAACTGAGGATTATGCCAGAACATCACACTCACTTTTCCAAAGGTGTAGTCTGCAATTCTAATCCAATACACTTTTTTGCCAAATTCAGTGAATATCTCCTTACGGTCCATTAGCTGTCTGTTCTGTGTGTGCACTGTTCATACACAGCCCTGGCTCTGTAAATGGGAAACAAAGTGGCTCACAACTTGTGCAAGTTTGAACACGGGGTCATTTATATTTATTTTGAATATCCGCCTCTCCATTTGTATCCGGTGAGTGGCAGTTTCATAATTGGTATGTCAAAATCAATTAATATTCACTGTGTCTAGTAAGTCACACATCGGCTGAATTAATCTGGGGTACTACAGTGGTATGCTCCCAAAATAAACAGATTTTGCTGTGATTTAATTGCAATAAATGGATCAAAAGGATGCCGAAATAACTATATCATGATGCCGACTTAAAAAAAGTCTGAATTCATGCTTTGTTAGGTCTGTCCACAAGACGACAAGCAAACAACTTTTAAAATTCTAGTTTTCTGAATGAAGTTCGGGTCAGTCAAATTAGGCAGAAATACGGCAGCGACATTATTGTTTATACACATAGATATCTGCGAAATAACTACATCATGATGCTGATTTTTTAAAAAGTCTGAATTCATGCTTCGTCAGGTCTGCCCCAGGTAAAGAAAAAAAAAGAGATACTGTAAGAACACTGAATAGTTTTTCTTTGGCATGAATTGGTTTTATTTAGGGACATGGCAAAAAAAAACTAAAACAAAAGCACAGGTGCAAGATGCAGTGTGCACTGGGTGTGGCAACAGACTTTTGTATGCAATTATGCAGTACAATATTAGAAAACGTGTATAATAATAATAATAATAATAATAATAATAATAATAATAATAATAATAATAAATGTTATTTGTATAGCACCTTTCAAAACATAGTTACAAAGTGCTTCACAACACCAAAATAAAAACAGAATATAATAAAATGACAATAAAATAACAGTATTATAAAAAGAACATAAAAGTAAGAATAAATTAAAATAAAGTACACGATAAGGTATTAAAATAATAAAACAATAGAATTGATTATTAGACATACACAGCAGGGAATTATATAAGTAAAAGCGCATTTTAAAAAGCGCGAGCGACGGGGCCCTGATAGTGATGGCCCGGTTGCCCCTGGTTTTCAATCTGGATCTAGGAATCTCTGAAAGGGACCCACTGGAGGATCTCAGGCTACACTTAGGCTCATATGGGATTAAACATTCATTGATGTACAACATTCATTGGCCAGTCCCATCCAGGCCTTAAAAGTGAAAATTAAAATTAAAATTGGGGTTACATGTACTCTTTTGTTAGAGTTAGTGAGGAGTCTGGCAGCGGCATTCTGAATTAACTGAAGTCTAGAAAGATTGTGTTTACTTAGGCATGAGTAGAGTGAGTTACAGGAGTCTAAACGGGATGTGATGAATGCATGAACGACAATTTCCAGGTTCTTGGGAGACAGAAAGGACCGGATCTTAGAGATTCTGTGTAACTGGATAAAGCAAGACTGGACAGTTATTTTAACATGCTGATTGAAATTAAGATCATTATCAAAGGTGACACCAAGATTTCTGCAGCTAGTGGTGATACTGGTGGAAAATGAATGAATGAATGAAGTTGTGCTGAGATGTGATTACTGGGCCTATGATCATGACTTCAGATTTGTCCGTATTCAGTTGAAGGAAATTATTCGACAGCCAGATCTGAACTTCATTTAGGTATGCCCTGAGAGTGATTGATTGGTTGTTACTGGTGGGGTCGAAAGATAAATAAAACTGTGTGTCATCTGTGTAAAAATGGAAACTAATATTGTGTCTGCGGATTATGTGTCCTAAGTGGTAACATGTAAATGGAGAAAAGCATGGGGCCAAGGACTGACCCCTGAGGTACTCCACAAAACCAGCTGTAGATTTGGGTGGTGTATAAATCAGAATGCAGAGGGTCCGTGGATTGCCTGAAATAATAAAAAAGAGGGTTTCAAAGGTAAAGAAAGACGCAAAGGTAATGTTGCAACATTTAAAACTATTCTTACAAAAGACAGCTACGCCAACCGCTCGGCCAGTAAATCTGGGCTGGTTCAGGTAGGAGTAGTCAGGGGGAAAGTTTCAAGTAGGGGAGCTATATTATCCTCGGTCAGCCAGGATTCGGTGATCAAAAAGAAATCAAGATCATTACTGACAATAAAATTATAACATAAAAATGATTTGTTAGAAAGGGATCTGACATTAAGAAGACCAAACTTAGTAGTGAAGATGGTGGGCTGAACAGTATCTCGAATTGGTTTACACTTAATTGAAATGAGGTTGTTATTGACATTTGAGTGATTTTTATCCCTATAATTTAACTTAGTCCTGGGCAGTCTGGATTGGTCGCTGATCAACACTGGAATGACAGAGGGACTATCTGGGATAGGTGCCTGCAGAGAAATATGTCAGTCAGATAAATTAGGTAAAGATTCCCTCACATTTGACACAAATTGCTTCACCCCATGTCTGGCTGTTTTAAAAAAAATTCCACTTTTATAAGAGTTCTCCAGCAATTTAGTATTGCACCTCCATAAAGTTGGGGGACGTCAGATAGCTTTTCAAAAAAAGGAATGGTCAAAATCAATGCAGCAGAGGTCAAGATATCCTGACTTTGAGTACTCAAGCTGAAATCAAACCGTATTAATATAATGGTGGAAACAACTTAATTGCAGAGATCCTTCAGGATATTTAGTCTCATTTAGTGTTATGTGTCTGCCAGAATTAATTTGGTCCCAATGCAAGTTTAGCTCTTTAAAAAAATATTGATAAGCATCAAAAAAGGAAAAATCAATATTTTTTTTCAGGAAGAGGAAGAGCTGAACACTCTATTCTAGATTACATAATACATTATATACATACTTTTTCATACACTTACAAACAGTTAGTAGCCAGTAAGTAAGTAGTATAAAGGTAAAGTGGCATCTGTATCCCTAGGTGCAAGTAAAGTGAAAGTAATGAGCTTGAGAGCTTAAGAGTTCAACAGTCTTATGGCCTGAGGGATAATCGTCGGTACAACGCAATTGATATATTTGCCGATTTAGCCAACGACTGCATCCTGGTACAGTATGTGTCTATGTTGTTGTCCTGAAACGCATACCACTCCGAAGTGCTAAAGCAGTGACGTAGTGCCGAGTCTGATTGGCCGGACCTCCGCTGAATGGTCCTGCCTATAGGCAGGCAGAAAAAGAACAGATATGATCTGATTTGCCAAAAGGGGGACGAGGGAGAGTCTTGTATCCATCCCGGAAAGGAGTGTTAACATGGTCGAGTGTGTTACCACCACACGTAGGATAGTTGACTGTAATGTGATGGTGATATCTCAGCAAGACTTTCCTCAGGTTGGCATTGTCAAAAAAAGGTAGAGCAACAGATAGTCCCAACCATGGATATTCCCCATGGTTCGTTGATTGTGGTGAGAAAGTGCTGTCCACCAATGAACTGATGTGAAAAGTTGTTCTCGGCTTGCTTGGGCGGTGTGCATGTTGAAAAAAAACTGTGTGTGCATGTTGAAGTCCAAACTAAATAACAAAATAAAACAAAGAAAAAGCAAACTCTAGGAGGAGCTCAAGACATGGCAGCTGTCCCCGGCGCCATCGTCTCTGTCATTCAGTGACCTCATGTGATCAGCTTTGAGATCCACCTAACAACTCTAACAAAAGGAATACCTCAATACTACTTATTCACATATACTAAAAAAAACACACACAGGAGCATACCCAAATACACCAGCAAATTACACAGGCAAAGAAAAACTCAGACAGGGCAAAATATGTATAGACACACACACATACACACACAACTACAAGTGGAGCATGTTGCTTAATTGTAATCAACAGGTTGCCACTGGTAATATTTGTGGTATTGTATGTTAATAAGATATGTTTGGAGCTATAAAATGCGCCACAGTCAGCTCATTAAATTATTCTAAACACACTTAACAGCTAAACAGGAGAGATATCCACAATGTTGGGTCCTGCCACTAGCAGAGCAAAAATCTGCCTTCAGAAGCATCTATCAATTGAAATTAGTCATCATTTCTCTGCCAGAGACATCATAATCAGTAACTCTACCCAGACATACTGGTAAATTCTCAAATAGTGGCCTTATTTACCTCAGCTGCTAATAGAACAAGGCCTTTATTTGAAACTTATATCAGAGACAGGCCATTACTTCTACGTTTCCTGTTTTATGAGCATACTTTATCATATTTTAATAAGAAGCCATCCTGTTTTCTGATCTGCTCCTTTTTTAAGTTGCCTCCATGTTTACCTGTTGCCTTGATAAATTCATCATGATGTACATTTCCAAAGCACTATTTAAATCAGTACAACAGTAGAGTCATCTCACGCTCACCACTCTGCTGCTCTGAGTTTCTCTTTTCTCTCCTCTTTTTTTGTTTGGTGTTAAGATATTGTCAATGATACTCCACATTTCTTGTACAGATCTTTCACTTTAAAATCATGCCACAAGCTCAAAAGGCATAATTATTCTGGTAGGCTTGTGATTTGAAACATCTGCAGGAATTGTGAAGTAAGTTTCACTGACAGTAGCTTGCCAAGCGATTGGAATTCCTTAGTGTACAGGTACAATACAAGTAATGATACAGGTAATCCCCCCACTATCGATGTGTTTTGCGCAACTTTTGTTTCAGAATTTGCAGTATCAGCATTCAAAAGCCCATTACAAAACACTCTTATTTTAGATGTCACAGCCCAATATGTTGTTGCTTCAATCTCTCAAGAAGACACTGATTCTACATTATTTTTTAACTGAATTTTCTTTTTTCCACCAAATTAACTTGTCTGAACTGACAAGGACCAGCTCATTTAGACTAAAGAAAAAAAATCTGGAACAAAAAGGAGAAAGAGAAAAAAACAACATAAAATTTCCTAAAAGAAGAAAGAAAATAATAGGAATATTTGTTTCTTCCCTCTCTTGGCACTTTCAATATTTTTTCTCTTTGTCTTGTTCTCCTTTTCTCCCTGTGTCTTCTGCCCCTTTTTTTGATCTAAGGGCCACCACTAAGGTTGACTCCTGCTGTGTGTGTTTGTGAGTGTGTGTGACTGGTAGCCATGTCCAGCCAAATGACCTCTCCTGGGGCAATGGCTGCTGTCTTTGTTTTATGACTTGTCATAGAAGTGCCACCTCCACACACACACACACACACACACACACACACACTCGCACACACACAAGAACAGCAGGACTCTGTAGTGGCCTTTACATTGTGAAAGATATATTGTATATACAAAATCCCATGTGTGTATGTGTGTGTGCCCAAACCAGGGCTTTTTGTTTCCTCTGGGTGTCTGAACAGTTTAAACTGATCTGTGCCCTGGCCAGCAGCTGGCCACATAATAACTTAACAGACATATATGACTTGTTGAACAAGCATAAGATCAGGTTTGTATATTCTTCAGAAAAAGCAGTAGAGGTGATACATTTTGTCTGTCTGACCACGGGGACAGGAAAAGACCATAATGCAACACATTGTATGATGTATATTGATGCTTGTCTCCTACTCTTTGTGTTAGACTGCATTGTGTCTTTGTCAGTAACAGACTGTTTGTCACCACCATGGCCAGATTGAGCTGCACCTCCCACTTTTCCTGTGCTAGAATACTCCCTGGGCACATACTTGCTGTCTGTGTTATTTGATCAAACACATGAATTTAGGAATACGCATCCCTCTTCAAGACAGGACCTCGAGATCAGGCAAAGAAGCAGAACCGACCTTAAGGGCCTTATCATGTCAGTTGATATTGTGTTTTATTTGCACATATTCTCAAACAAGTTTTTAACTAAAATCAGTTGACACACATTAAACCTGGAGCTTTAGGTGGAGATCCAGGGCCCCAGAACGGTTGCCCACTTCATTGTTAACCCAGCCTCGACAAGCATGTCTGTGGAAACAGTGCACCATGTTCATAGACAGACGACCACCAAGAGGCACTAAACAAGCATATTACTTATCAATAAATGATAGTAAAATGTTTTGAAATGTAAATAAATGTTATCTTCAGCATGTATTTTCATTCATCCAGTATCTTCCAACTTTATATTGAAGCATGACTTACAGATCTATAGTTAGATTTTCACAAAGATGCCATAGATATGGGCCTGGGTGGTAGTGGTGTTGGTGGTGTGTGGGAGAAATCAAATTCTTCTTAGGGGCCCATCAAGGCCTGGGCATCCCTTGTGTAGCACATGTGTGACTGTTAGCATGTTCTTTTGGTGACATAGACCAGTAATTCCCAACCAGGGGATTGGGACCCCCCTAAAGGAGTTGCAAGATGAATGTGAGGGGTCACATGAATAAGGTAGGACAGAAGAAGAAAAAACATATATCTGCTATTTTTGTCTTTTATCTAACCTTTTTTTAACGTTGTTCAAGGGTGTTACGACCCAGCTTGCTAGGGAAAGCAACATAAAACCAGATGGATCTGGTAAGAAAAAGTTATATATTCGAAAGGAACTTGAATACTTAACAATTTCAAACAAAAAGGGCAAACTACAAAGGAAAAGGGCCAGTGGGTGCTGTTCAAAGCAAATAAATAAATACAATCAAAAGAGGACTCTATATAACCACAAGAGCTACAACTAACTTTACCTTAACAACACCAAAATGGAAACAAAACCACACTAGCTGACCTTACCTGATGACAAAACCCAAAACCCCTGCTCCTAGTGTAGCTAAACAAAGGAATGCTGAGTGAGTGCTATCAGTAACAAAAAAAAACTATACCTGGCCCAGTCTCCAGGTAGTGAGCGAATGTCTCAGAATTACTTTACAAAACAAGTGCAAATATTAACACTGGCTCAAAATACAACGAGATACAATGAGAGGCACAGAGGTGACGAGCTGTTCACGTTAAATCCCAGCCACGCCATGACAGACAGGCTGGCCAAGTACTTATACAGCTGTCCCCTGATTGGCATCCCTGAATTGGACAGCTGGACCGGGTACCGCTCCAATCAGGACCTTCAGTTTGCACGGCAGGAAGTCTAAGTGGGATGGAAAAATTTGTATCTGTAGACATCTACGGTATTATTTTACAATGCCAATGCCAGTTGTGTCTCCAACTGCCATTTTAATGAATAACAATGAGTAACATAATCCATCAAAAACAAACACATACACTCACACAAAGTGGACATGAAGCATGGCTGCCAATCAGTATTCCCTTTAATGAAGACATCTCACTGACTGATGGATTTGTTCTGTAGAGGTTAACAGAAAGAGAGGGATGGATAGGCAGGAGAGGTATGAAGAGGGGAAGGGGCAGCAAGAGTGGGAGAGAGAGAAAGAAAGAGGGGGTAATAAAGGGTTAGGGGACGGAAAAGATAGAGTCAGGTAATAAGGAGGAGAGAAGAAGAGAAACAAGGAAAGGTAAAAGAGAGGGAGGTAAGGAAGGGAAAAGGGTAGAGTAGATTGAGAGAGAAGGCGAAAAAAGAAGGAGGGGTGAATTGAAGGAGATAAAGTGGAATGGTGGGTTACACAAGGAAGAGATAGGAAAGGAAAGAAGGGAGGGGATGGAGGATCTAAATAAAGTATGAAGGAGTGGGAGATAGATGGATAGATAAAGGCGTGGAAAAAAGAAAGTTTGAAGAAGAGAAGTTCAGAGAGAAGGAGGAAGGTGAAATACTGAAGTTGTTTGAACATCTTAATGTAGCATGTCTATTTAACATGGGCTAAGTACAAGTATAAATGAAGTACTTGACAGCATCTTAGTCTCTCTGTCAGACCCTCAAAAACACACACACACACACACACACACACAGCGACATGGTAGAGACACTAATAGAAAGCCAATATGAGTACAAGAAAGAGCAGAGCTTGGGGAAATGAGAAGCTGGACGAACACTCGATTTTCTCCCCCAGTGCTGTCCCCAATGTGGCCTATTGATTTGAGAGACAGATGAAAGACTGGAGCTGCTGAGCAATATGGCTGCTGAGTGCTTGAGCGAGTGAGTGAGTGAATGATAGAGAGAAAGAGGAAAATAGTCAAAGATATAGGAGTAAATATGGCTACAAGATGTTATGAGTTGCTTTAGCAAGGCACTGAACTTTAAACTGAACTTTTCAGATGCAAAGCCCCTTAAAGTCCTCTATACGTATTTATCCACAGAGCTGTGCATGGTCATTGCTCTTTGATACATCCTTGCAGCATTCAGCATAGTTACCTTAAACATTTAGCAGTGGAATACATTATATGAGTTTGGAAAAGCTTGATGAAGGTTATAAAACTTAGTGACTATGGTCTGGATACCCTCATTGATCTCATGCGGAAAATCACTATTTCAAAGCAATTAATTTCATGTTTTTCATCTAAAGGTCTGAATAGAAGCAAACCAGTAAGCAATAACATGACTAGAACTGCAACCTAACCTTAACTATTGTTTTGACCATATAATTGTAGGGATCTTCAAAATAATAATAATCCATCAAAGAGTTCTGAGGAATTAAGAGTTCGGTGGGAAAAAAAAATATGTTTCTGACCTTATTATATTTGAAAAAAGGCTTTCTTATATGTTTAATGTCAATGCTAATGCTCTGATGGCATCAGAAAACATTAATAATTTAGTTGTTGTATTAATTACTGAATTAAAATAACTGTCAATCAATAACTGTTCTTTTCTTTCTTTTTCTTTTGCTCATATTTTTTTCATGGAGGACAAATTGGGTGGTTGGCATTAGCTGCTCAGATACACAAGCAAAAAAGCAATGACCACTTTGCACCAAAGATTTAAAAAATAAAATGTTTGCTCCAGAATGATGGAGATGGCATCTCAGGTCAGTGTTGGTGTATTCTCTTGTGTTGTGAATCTGTCAGTGAGTCACTTCTCTTCCCAGTCATCTGAGGTAAATTAACCTCCATTAATTTTTAATACCATAGATTGCTGTAAACTCTGTAATTATCCTCTGGGTGAAGGAGTAAACTATAGATTTGCTGAGGAAACAAGAAATGAAAGAGAAATGTGTAGAGGACAGAGATGGGAGGTGACATGAAGATTAGTTAATTAGCTTTAATTATGGTAAAGATTCGCTAATTAGGGTGACAGCTAAAATGACAGTGACATTTAGAGGCAGAAAATCTGTTTAGTTTTTATCCTCATTTTAAATGATCTCAACCTGATCTGAGTAACCAACTATGCCTAACAATGTAATACAGTGGAAACCGCGTATAGTGATCACGTCCGAAATAATCACTATAAGCAGATGATTATTACGGCCAAATTTTTTTTTCTTTTTCTTTATTTCTCATGCAGATTACAATCTAATTGACATTTGTATATTTGTTACATGAATATGAAGACTGTTTCAAAATATAGTCCGTCAGGCTGTACTGGCCATCAGGCAAACTGGGCAAAATCCCGGTGAGCTGCTGCGTCCGTGGGTCGGTCGATTGTATATATTCTTTTAATATCATTTCCACCGGCCCAGTTGGGCTTCAGTCCGGCTCTATCTAATGGTGAGAGAAAGGTGGAGCTTCTCAGCGTTATTTTTTTTCCAACCGGTTCTTCGCCAAGTCTCCTGTGCTGTGATTGGCTAGTACTCATTTCTTCGATGTGTCTTCTTCTGTGGTATGTGTGCCGTGCGGGTTGCATTACTACAGAAGCTTCTGCTCTATTAGAGCTATTTATCTGTGTACATAGTTGTTGCTGAATGCAATTACACATTTGGTTTCTGTTTCTCTGATTTTTTTTATAGTAGCCTTTGCCTATATTCATTAGGCCTACATTATTTTCAGACGAGGGACGCTAATGTTCTTATTCAGCCACTTGCAAGTTTATTTTTGAAAAATAAAGAAAAAATGATTGACATGCGAGAATCTCTGTTTTTTGGAAACATCTGGAGGACAAAGTATGTGCAAGGTGGGTGGGGGACATTTCTGTTGTGCTAATGTTGTGTATTAGCAGCATGCGCTATCCAATTGTATTCCAGAAAAAAACATAGGCTATCATGGGCCGGTATGTTGGCTGGTCTGAACAAAAGTCCAGGACTGAATTTTTGTCCCGTTACATTCCTGCTGTCCATGCAGCTTATGGAAACTTTGAAATTTCCCTCTCTCAGGCTCGCTGCCAATTCTTCTGCCTTTTTTCTCACCAAGGGCCTGCTCAAGGGGGCATAACGTGACCGGGCATTATCAATCCACTTGATGAGGGCGGCTTCAACCACAGGTGCTTTCCCTGTGCACATTCGTTTTCTGTCGCCATCACGAGCAGCCGACCGTTTCTCGTTGTTTGAGTAGACGACACAAGGCAGCCTGAGGAACACCAAGTTTCTCTGCTGCATCTTGTTGGCTCCTTTTTGGCAGTTTGTCATATAAGCTTCGAGGAGACTACGCTTTTCA
>NTHP01000070.1:1106004-1126383 GCA_003416845.1 Oplegnathus fasciatus | reverse complement strand
AAAAAAAAAAGAATTAATTTGACATTTTTTTCCTCATGTTGTCATGTATGAAAAGACCCAAAATGAACACTGTAAGCGGACTACTTGATTACATTAAGCGAATTATTTAAACAGCATTTGTATAAGAATGATTCTGTCCCAAGCTTTTTGATCCATATAAGCGCTTGATCACTGTAACCATGATCACTATATGCAGTTTCCACTGTAATACGACTGGAGAATACTTAACTCCACTTTAAAAACAAAAACAACCCCCCCCCCCTACATTTTATACTGCAAAAGCTACATCAGTCAGTCTCTGTGAAATTGGGGTTTTAATATAGGATTGAATATTTTGTTTAAATAGAAGTTCTTCCAGGTTGTTAGCTAATTTCATTTTTTCCTGGGTAAAGTTGCACTGTGGGGATACAAAGCTACATTCTGTGTTTCTCAGCAAAACACACTGTATCCTCTTTTTTATTCCACACATTCTTCTTGCTTGTCAAAATTTGGAATCTACATTACCCACAGTGCAACTTGACTACCAACAGTTCAGTCAGAGATTCAGGTGTGGTATGCTAAGCAGCTAATGTAGGCTGTAAGCTTGTATCTCTTTCTCCTAACCTCTACCTCTCCATATGACATTGTTTCTTTCACTACTTTATTTGTCCTCATTTCTCTCCCTATTCACGCTCTCTTCCTCCATCAGAAGAACAGCAATGATATTTGCAGTAAGTTTGCAAGCAATACAAAATGTCAACAGTGTCAGTTCATTGTCTTTGTTGTTGTCCTTTGGGGAAACACTAGTTGGTGTGCACGGATTTTAAAAGGTGTGAGAGAAGTTTAACTTTTCTATTAAAAGTTTTCCAGGAGTGGAGGCATTTACCAGCTCTTTCTCTCTGTCCCATCTGCTGTTGTTAAAGGGTCTGCTGTTTATCAATTAATTTGCAGGACCTTTACTTAGTCTGCTCTTGACAGTAATTCATTAATTGAATGAAATTCGTTTATTTGAAAATCATAAAATAAAAGTTATAAAATGTAGTAGTTTATGGCCAACATGATGAAATTAGAAACACTGAGTTAATATTGTCAGAGGGTTTAAATCAAAAGTTACAATAGTAATGAAAGGGTGGTAGTGGTGGAAATAAGATGACACACTAATACATTAAACTATTAAGAGACTGATGTGAGATAAGACCACCACAAATCACAAAAGACATGACAACTTAACAAAAAAACATCCTGTATTTTAATTTGAACATTTAAGGCAGATTCAAGGCCGCAAGTTCACACTTCTATGAACTCCTGGCCTTCTCTTCTGCACTACTTTGCATAACTCGTTATGGTAAGACATCAGACAGCTGCCCATTTGGAAATAATGTGTGTTGTATGCTGACATTCAATCTTTTCTTCATTGTGACCATTTTCATGAATTGGCAAACTGACATATCAGTCACACTCTTAACTTGGGCACACTCAAATTATCCAAGGTGCCCTGGGGGAGAAGACAGGCTTGTCTTCTTTTACTGATACTTTACTGATACTACAAAATAGGATGCTGTTAATGCAGTCAACAGCTGTAAAGTAGGATAAAGTGGAAACTTTGAAGGAAGCCAAGAGCGAGATGAGTCAGCAGTGAGGAACATGTACAGCTAGGCAATGAGGAGGGACTCAGGTGGAAAGACATTGTAAGAAAAAATTGACTTTTGTTGAGCAATTTTAATCTGGATCATCTTGTAGAAACAAAAAACGTTATGCTGAAGAGTTCACTATATTTGGTGGATTTAACCAATATACACAAAAAAGAACTGAAAGTAGAACAAATGTCTGAACCCTTTTGCTATACGTCACAACATATGGGACAATCCATATCATGTATCTTTAGATTTTTGTGCCATCTGGTTGGGTTGTGTCCCAAAGAACCCTTTGAAAAATTAGTTACAACAACAATAAAATACATGTGTTACACTGAATGTTCATAATTGACCATTTGCTAAGCCCCGCCTCCCTTAGTTACTGTTGCTATGCCTGTCCAGCTTCCCGTTCTTGCACTGCACAGTTTACAATCATAACAGTGGCAGATTTACCACTTGGAAATTCTCAGTGGTGGTAGCAAGCTAGCTAATTAAGCTACTGTTTGCTCAATGAGTTGGTTGAACAGGCCGTCTCCTGCTGACTTAAAATGACTTAAAAATGGCTTCTGCTCCTTTGCCTTATGTTGTCATGCTGAACAGAGAGCTATTGTAAGGTAATTTTATAATGAATCTTTAATTTGCTGCAGTAAAGAATTACTTCTGTCTGTAAAGTGTTTACATTTACATTTTCTCAACTATTTGATGTCATTGTTTCAGTCTGGATATCTCTGTGCCTCAACAATGAGACAGTTCTTCCCTCCTGTTGTTAGGCAGTTTTATTTAGTGATACTGCTCTCCAGGCATGCATATTGCATGGCTTAGAAATACTTCTCTATATCATTAGTGTCACCTACAATATTGTGTGTGTGTACAATATGTGCAAATGTGTATCCTTTCATACAGATCTGTCTATGAATGTGTGAATGAATGTGTGTGAGTGCTAACAGAGCTCCATGTTGGGTCCATTGTGTGTATATATTAGACATAGTGTGTGTATGCTTGTGTGTGTGCTTGTATGTGTGCCCACACTCATACATGTACATGCAAACATGAAGTCAGTGTAGAAGTGTGTGGGACTTGTGCACATACAACTCACAGCATATCCACGCACACTCTTTGTGTGTGTGTGTGTGTGTGTGTGTTCTTCCCATGCAATGGTATGTAAAGTAATAGCATTCAGCACGATGCTGCCACTAAGTAATAGCATGGATAAGTCTTGAGGACAACATATTAAAAACCATAAAGAAACATATCACGATGTTCAATAAAACAGACGCCTGATGCATTATGCATAACACACAACTCTGGCCCACACTTGTACAGTTCTCGCCCATCATCCCCCTACATTAGCTCTCTCTCCGCAGTTGTGCAGCAAACCATGATTGCAAGTTTTCTTTATTATGTTAATCAATACTGTAAGTTATTACCAGAATCATTGTGAGATAATTGTACAAACAGGGAGCAATGGGATTTATGGGATAAATTTGGAGAAACAGTAGTACTAAGCGTGCACTCACACTGGCAGCATCATTGTCGGTCCCTAGATGTTTTTCAGTGGCTATTAAGTTTAATGTTTTTTGCTAAGTTCTTTAGTAATATTTTCATCAGGAAGTTGCAATTTTTTACCCCACAAGTGATGGGACCAAAAGGTGGTGATCTATGTGGACATCCGAGCATTACACCCATCTCACGGCAAAATGATGGGTGTTATCTGCTGCTACAACAGCCTCCAATCTTCACATAAAATTTTCGAACCTGGCTGCAGGGATATGGTCTCATTCAGACACAAGAGCATCAGGGAGGTCCAACACTGATGTTGGGTGATGAGGCCTGGCTCACAGTCATGATTTCAATTTATCCCAAATGTGTTGAATGGGGTTGAGGTCAGGGCTCTGTGCAGGCCAGTCAACTTCTTCCACACCAAACTGAGAAAACCATTTCTGCATGGACCTGGAGTTGTGCACTGAGACATGTCATGTTGAAACGGTAAAGGGCCTTCCTCAAACTGTTTCTACCATTAGAAGCACACTGTTGTCTGAAGTATCATTGTATGCTGTAGCATTAAGATTTCTCTTTGGTGAACCATAGTCAGCGGCACGGGGGGCATTGGGAGGCAATGCCTGTCCCAATGAGCTTTTGTGCCCCCCCAAAATTCATTATATTATAATAAAAATGTAATATGATAAACATGTATTGATAAATAATTAAACTATTCAAATTCATAAGTTTAAAATACATATTAAAAAATCACGGTCAGGCCGGTGTTGTGCCAAAAGGCATCAGGCCGGCATGCAACGTAGCGAGTGGAAAGGTCAAGTGAGGGCGGAAACAGGAAATTGAGCGGGTATGAAATTTAACGTTTACACCAGCCAGCGTCGCCAAGCTGAAAGAAACTGAATCGGGGCACCTTGCTGTCAGAGAACAAGAGAGAAAAAACAAAGAAAGCTCTGTTGGCTGAAGGTGAAAATGTGCAAAATAACATATTTATTCTCGAAACAGGCCGCAGGTGTAGCTAGCTAGCGACAGTGCTGCTTCAGCTAGCAGCTAGCGTTGGGGACGACACGGACATTGCAAAGCCAGACCAGGGAGACTAACAAGAGGATGAGGGAACCAGACAAGAGGAAGAGGCCCAACAATCAGACTCGGACACCGGAAACAACAAAACGCCTTGGAAAGTGGATTAACTTACCGGAGCCGGAGGGAACTGAAGCAGGAGGGGGGAGCGGGGTAGTAGGTGTAAGTGTGGCTTCAGAGGATGCTCAATCCGATTTTTTCAGGCGCCCGAAGAAGTTTCTTCATATTGAAGTTTATCAAGCATCGCCTCAGGACTGTCGCAGGACATGATTGCTCTTTTTATGTTATGTCACTGTGCCTTATGTCGTAGTAGCACTCAGTGCTCTGCCGCTCTTGTTGAGTGTGTGTTGCGTTACGTTAATGTCTCACTACCAAAAAGACACGTCCGATCTATGACCGTGTAAAAAGGTGTGCCCATCGTGAAAACTCTCTGCCCCCTTGCTCTTGCTGATGTCTGGCGCCGGCACTGGGTGAAAACTGCCCCCGTCCAAAAGTATACAAAGTACCAACACAGAGCTTTCCACATACAGATGGGTGACAAATTAAAGGAAACACCAACATTAAGTGTCTTAGTATGGAGTCAGGCCACTACCAGCCTCCAGAACAGCTTCAGTGCTCCTTGCCAAGTCTGTGGAACTGGAGGGATGAACACCATTCAAGATATTCCCTCATTTATATATACCACCTATATTTAATATCATTGAGATCAAGATCTCTTTTGCAAGAGACCTGAGTACAGCAGATAGAAAGAAAAACAAACATACCTAAAGTGTCTTGAAAGCTAATGGCTGCTCAGCATTTTTAACTTTCATTTAGAAGAACAGAAGAGCACAAGATCAACACACCTGCCCTCAGTGTCCAACTGGCCATCACTACACTGCCTCACTGCTTATTTGCATAAAGTTGACCCTGCTGTGTTCTCTGTCGCTTCTCATTTAAACTCAGTGACTACTGGCTGGAGGCTGCCAATCATCGCCACAAAGCGGTCTCTTGTCTAACTTGTTTATCATCAGCTTTTGATACATTTTGATTTTTTTGTTGCTATGACTCTTTTTATTTCTTCTTCTTCTTTTTCTTTGCCAGTTCCTCTTCTGTTCATTTCCAACAAACCAGAAAATCTGAACCTGACCTTTGCTTTGTAATCAGAGAATGCAGTGTGTGTGAGTGTGTGTATGCATATGCATGTTTCCTCATTCTTGTATCATTGTGAGAACCAAGTGAGTGTAAATAATTAAACAAAAAATCAGTTTGTATCATATAAATGTATGTGTGCAACTGATTTTACTTTTACTGTAATATTATCTGGTCAGGTCTGTATATTTGTCTGTCCACCTCAGCCTGTAACCTCAGATCCCCTTGCTTTGTTGCTTTGTGTGTGTGTGTGTGTGTAGTTTCAGCATTGTGGTAGGGAAGTGATGAATTGGTAATTGCTGACAGCATTGAGTGGGCACCACATCGTTTGAATGTTTTATCACAGATTTAGTGCATGAGACAGGGTCTTATTAAATCTGTGTGTGTGTGTGTGTGTGTGTGTGTGTACTAACAGGTGTTAGAGAAAGGAGAGGAAGAAATGATAAATAATGCAAACAGGAGAAGACAAAAGAAACAGAAACATTAAGGGCTGCTTCACTTTAAATCACTGCCACCAATCTGTTTTACTAACAAGACAGGCAAGGTGGTGATAGGCCTCAACAAAATCTTTCTCTCTGTCTCACTTACACACATGTTTTTATGAGATTTTTAAGGGTTTTCCCACTGATTTATATTCATTTGTTCTTCACAGGGATAAGTTACAATAACTAACACTCTGTCATGCACATGCTGCGTACAATTATGTGTATAGGTGCATCAGTCATGCGTGTGTACATACTTACACAGCTATACTGAGTGATGACAGCCTATACACACACTCCTACAGAGACCACCTACAGAGCTGTTTCCCTTCATATAGGCAGGACAAAGCTGGAATGGATGAGCTATCTACCAGTGGTTTAAATATATTTATCCATTTCATACCACTCGATGAAACCCATGACAGCAAGGGAAGGGACTTTTGTCACCCAAGTTTATCACAGCGCTTGACTCCACTTCAACACTCCAGGTGCCATTTTAGGTTGGTAGGTCTTTGCTCTGCAAGACAGACACTGATATGTACAGTACCTCTGCATATTGTAGGGAGGTATAAGGTAAACAAGCCTGCTGTATATAATTTACACCTGCGTATGTGCACCACTACCTCTCTGGTGGCCGCAATTTTGCTGTTAAATTTGCAAACTGATTTAGCAACTTACTCTTATAATAACAAAGTAAAATCTTCCATCAGCACTCTATCTAGCAATGATGTTAAGGAAAATTCAGTTCATTTTTACAATTGTAGTTATTGTATTGTTTAATGCATTGTAGTTTTCCCATTGCTTAAGATACCTTTTTTTCTTATCACCAACCCCATTGCCTGGATCTGAGCATTCATCTACACAACGATACAGGACCACCTTATCTCTGATATACATCAATGGTAACTTAAAATGGTAGCTTTTCACTTTGATTTTCTGTTGATACATTTTGATTGTGTGTTGGTATGGCCCTTTTTATTCTTTCTTCTGCTTCTTTTCTTTCCAGTTCTTCTTCTGTTCATTTCCAACAACCCAGATCATCACAGATCAAGTATTAAGATTAGTGAATGTTAAAACTTTGGCTATACTGTAGGTTGAGTCACTTGTGAAAAATAAAATTAACATTTCAGTATATATATTACAGTATATATGAAAATGTCACAAATTAATAGTACTTGATTTGATTTTTTGTCAGACTTAAATAGATAACTGACAACTGTTCATCAGAGTGCATGGAGCAACCACATGAGCAATCAGACAGGTTAATACCAAACTCTCTGTTGTAAACTTTTTTTTTTAGATCAAACAATCTAAGATCTTACAGAGCTACTCTGGCTCAGATTTGAGCTGTTTTCAATAGGGAAATGGATATTAAATGTTTCTAATCAATAACACTGGCCACTGACATCTTTACTGCTACCGTATTTCCAGTCTTACTGTGTTTATTTGGTTGGAACAGTTGGTTTCTCTGCCTGGCTTGTACACACTCACTGTACATAAGTTTGACAAGTTATTCCAGCTAAGTAAAGTAAAGGAGTGGCAGGTCATGAGGCTGCTGGATTAGAGTAAGAGTGGTGACAGTGAGCCTGCTGCCGTGTTTCAGCTGTGTTCTCTATGACCATGCTGCAGGGCTAAAGTTTACAAATGCTATCATTCCTGAAGCTGAGTGATCCTCAACAGACTGGCATGCTGACAACTTGATATGCACCTCCATCTGAGGTTTATCCGAGAAATTCCAGATGCAATCTCAAGGTGTCTAAACACTGCTAATGAGGCTTTCTCTGCAGGTACTGTCTTTACCATCCTCACTCAACTTGGTTATAATTAGGAGGGGATGTTGAGAACTTTATCAGTATCTAACTGGAGAGAACCAACTGGCATGTGATGCCAAAAACACGAGTATTTGCATCTTTACTAAAATGTTCACAGTCCTTTACTGCCTTATCTTTGATTGACATTCTATTTTTTTTTCTAAAATATATAATAATTACACATTGTCACCTGTAAATCAACATATAAATTAACTGTTTTTTTAGCCCCGTGGTCTACAGAGCTTATGGTGAATACTGCCCTTACAAGCTCAACCAATCAGACTGTTACAACAGCCTGTATGTAGCCTGAAAAAACGGCAAAAGAAAGCCAGGGCTTTTTGCTGCTCCTAAAGCTCTTAAAACTGTGAGAGCATTATGTAAGTAATCTCATCTGGATTAAGAAAGATGGACAGTAAGAGGACACTGTTGAGAGAGATTTCAGTTAGTATATGAACTAACTTAATTAATCAATCGGTAAATTATGTATAAAGTGTCTATATTTTTAAGTCCCGGCATATTAAGCCTCAGTAATGTGACTCATTTCCAAGAGCTCGGAAAATATTTTTTTCCCTATATGTGTCTTTTTTGGCCAATTGTGGAACAATTGTGTTTTCAGTGTAACATGCTGAACATAAAACACTAACATATTGTCACCTTTTAAACTTGCTATGGCTAATGTGTTAACCAATAGTTGTCTATTTACACATCTAGCCGACACAGAGCACCGTTAGTATTCATTTGGCGTTGTCTTTATGTACACCTAAAACATGGAAGTCCAATATTCACTCTATTCAGTGCTGGTGTGGTCTCTGCTAAATGCTGATGGAAATATCTGGCTCTTTAGTTGCTAAATGTTCCACTATGTTCACCAGCGTGTCTCTAACTTTGTTTGTCTGCTATTTGGTGCTAGGCAGGTGGCACACAAATGGTTTTAAGAGCTTTTTCGCTGGAAGGAGTTGCCTTCTGCTGCTGGAAATGAGATTGATGGGAGCAGTGAGACTGAATCAAAACAAGTTGCTGGCCATAAACCAAAACAATCACCTTCATTTGCGTCATTTAATCCAGTGTTATATAAATATGAAAATACTGATTTGTGCATATGCTTTAAATTAGTAGCACATGACATCTGTAAAACAGGGAAAAAAAACAATTGTAAGAATATGATGATGCAGTAGTTTAGGAAATAGTAAAAGGTAGAAATGTTACAAGATTTTTTAGAAATGATCTTGCAAATCAATCACTGCTACATGTCTAGGGTTTACTGCATGGGGGTGCGTGTAGGTGCAGGTGTGTGTGGTGTGTTGCTGTGAGGATATAGCAGCCTTGTTGGACTCAGCTGTCATGTTTCCTCATTTCACACTACACCGACCAGAGAGAGAGAGAGAGAGTCACTGCTACTGTAAGTGTAAGAGGAAAGCAGATTGGTTGGAGAGGCAGAAAGAACCTACAAATGGACTCTTCATTTTATGTCTGCCTGAGTGCGTATTTGTGTGTGCATGTGTGTCTGATGTCTGTTCGTGTGTGGGGAATGTTTGTCTTATTTTTGTGCACGTTTGTGTGTGTTTTTCCATATGGTTGTGTGTGTGTGTGATAACGTGTATCTTTGACGCTGTTTTAGTGAGCATAATGGCATTATGACATTATGGCATTGTGTGTCTTCCTAGCATTTATGTCTGTGCACATTTGCGTGTGTGTGTGTTGTGAGTGTGCATACGGCCCCTCCATCAGAACAAGTAATGAATGTGGACACAAGCACCAGACGGAAAAACATTGGCAATCTTTTTTGGATGAAACTACCTTCACACACACACACACACACACACACACACACACACACATGGTCAGCTACTGTACATTCAGCTGCTTGTTACTCCCATGCACCCAGAGAGAGAGACGGAGACAGAGAGACACACAGAGAGCGCTGTAGGCGATACCTTGTGTCCAGGACACCACACTCAGAATGACTGCAGGCATCAGTGACACCAGAAACTGTGTGTGTTTATGTGTGTGTGTGTGTGTGTGTGTGTGTGTGTGTGTGTGTGCGTGTGTGTGTGTGTGTGTACACGCTTCACTGCCTCCTCTATCAGGCTGTTGTGTGGCTATTTCTCATGGATGTGATTAGCTGCAGACAGGAGCCCTCCAGTCTGACACTGTAATGTAGAAGAACAGCATGAGAGCCACACTCTGCTTCAGCCAATAGACGAAGCCAAACTAACTTCCATCCAACTCCATTTATTTTGAAAATCATATTTGATTTTGGTATTTGGAGCACAAGAGAAGAAAACGATCTACAGTCAAAGCTTCATTTGTATTCAGTATTTGTGGCTACTACTTGAAAAGTTGTCTATTGCCACTTTAAGCGAAATCAAATCACCAGAGTGATATTACTGTACTGTAGCTAGCTTGCGACTGGCTTGAACATTAAGCCAGGAAATTATTAACAAAATGCTAATGTGGCTGTGGAGGTTTTTATGGGCACTACATGGGCACTTGACTTTCTTGGAAGAAAATTGGATAACAAATTTTACCCAGTGAACTAATTGCCTTAGTTCTCCCTTTCAGCTCTTTTCTGCTTGTCTTTCCGTTTCTGTTGTCCTGATTTTGGCTTTGAGTTTGACATTCTGTACAGACAGGGTCGGGCGGCCACTCTACACACAGACCGAGACAGACTGTCAGCTGGTTTCCACCGTCCCTGAATCGTGAGCGCAGCTAGGCAGGACTGAACCGTTCAAGGTTTGTACTGAGGGGTGTGATATGACAGGCTACCTGGATGATTTTAGCAAAAAAGGAATGGGCAAACTAAACAGATAAATAACTATTCAAATATATTAAATAAAATATGAAATTAAATAAATGAAATTCAAAATATACATTATAGCTACAAAGCCTTGGGTCATATATACCTGAATCTTGCATTGTATGAGTTCAACACCACCTGTCGGTGATTCACTTTGCATTTCTGTGTTGACATCTTTGTTTGCTGTGTTCTGGCTAAGACGATGGTTTGGGATATTCTCAGCAACTACAGTAGCCAAAAATGTTTGCTGTGTATACAGCAACAATAACGATAAGTCCTTCAGACTCAAACAGCCACGTGGAAAAAAGAAATTCATCACAGAGGAAGAGACACCAATTTATCCCTCAGGAGAGGCCTGAATAAAGCAGTGCAGCTCCAAGACTAAATGGGTTAACCTAAGAAATTCTCACTCTCCTATTGCTGTCATTATTGCTCGCTCCAGCCACACTTTAAGCCAGCAGCTGAATGCAACAAGTTCAGGCCTCTTCTCTGCAGAGATAGTTGAAAGTCATTCTGGGAAATGATGAGTAGAAATAGACATGGCTGGATGAGAGAAAGTGGGCGAGGGCAGTAATTTAAGAAAAAGGTACATCTCCACACTCCATCAAAAAGTAAGTGTCTGAAAGCACTGAGGATCACAGATCGATGAAATTTAACAAAATAAAAGTGTCCGCAGGGGTTTTTTTGTCCTTTCATCACTTGAAATGGTTTAGCTGATACCCAATCTCTTGACACTTTGGCAGGACACACTCCATGGTACAGGAGTTGAGAAATGAGGGGTTCCTTAGTGAGACTCAACAGCATACAAACTGTTATTACTAGAAAAAATGGTTACAATGTTTGTGTCAACCACTCGTCAGATGTTTTCATACACTTTATCATCTAATTACTCTGCTTTGATGCCTAAATTCCATCCATATTAGCCTAAACGATACCCATTAATTTCAGTTACAGGTCTAGTTCCAAGTTTTTCCTGACAAAAAATTAATAAGGCACTGGCCTAACCACCAGGAGCAATTTAGGTTCACCGTCTTGCTTGTCAACCCTGCTATTAATGGACAACCCGTTCTACCTCCTGAGCCACAGTTGGACTATGTAACACACTTTTCTTTGACTTGTGACAATCTTTTATTGACTAGAGTTTGTTCAGTACACTGCTGCGAGACTTCTATCAATCAACAGCCTGCTCACATGTGTAACTCTGATTTTAGCTTCTTTTCACTGGTTTTCAGTTCATTTTTGAATTGATTAAATTCTTACAGGTAATATAAGGAAAAGCCCTACAGTACATTGCTATTACATTGGTTTAAAACCAGACTACCCATCACAATGTCTGGAACAGCTCATTCCATTTTAGAGTGGCTAATTTTTATATTTTATCTTCTTGTTTAATGACCCATTTGTATACTTTGTCTTGGCCTTTATGTCATCATATGTATTCATTGCCCCTCCCTTTTTGCATCTATCTAGATTATTGTGTGTTATAGCCTCTTTTTCTATTTCAATGTGCTTTCATGTGTTTATGTTATTACTGTGCTGTGATTTGTATCTTTACCATGTGTCTACACACTTTTTTTTACCAAGCACTTGGTAAACCTCTGTTTTGAAGAGTGCTATACAAATTAAACTTATTATTATATTATTAATAGATAATGTTAATTGTGGTCAGAGTGTGGTCGAAACAAACACTTATAATTGGTCAATGACTTACTTGAGAATGAAGCACTTGATTTAATGCACCAGAACGGGTACACAACTATGACATGATTAATTGTGCAGCCTTACTGATGTCCAGTAGCATTTGATTCAAAACCACTGGCAGCCTGTCCAGCACACAGAGCAACTTTAAGAAGCCTGGATTCATGCTTACCTCTTTTCTACCATCTTTCTCTCCCTCTCTGTCATTTCTACCTCTTTTTTCCATCTTGCTCTTGCAACAACTTTTGCGCAGATAGGATAATAACACTGTTGCCAGACAGCCACTTAAGGAGTGTGTGTGTGTGTGTGTGTGTGTGTGTGTGTGTGGTGTATTACTGATGTGGTAGGGACATAAATCTGTTTACACAGTCACATTGTGGGGACTCACCTCCCTTATTGGGACAAAATTCAAGTCCCCATAACGTAAATCATTGCATTTTAGTGTGATGACTTGGTTTAAGGTTAGGTTTAGGTTAAGGTGAGGGTAAGGGTTAGGGTTAGGCAAGTAGCTGTTATGGTTAGGGTTAGGGTAAGTCTACAGGGAATGAATGTAAGTCAATGTAATGTCCCCAAAAGTGATGGAAACAAACATGTGAGTGTGTGTGTTTGGTGTTAATTGGCAGTTAATTGGGCAGGACCACAGAGCAGTGATCAGAGAATGGACAGCAGGACTGCTTGGCCAGGTCAAAATTTTTTTTTTATTATTTCTGCTACTTTTTTGGTGCTATTTTCCAAAAATCTTAATAATATAATTATTCGATAGTACTTAATATTGTGAATAGTTCTGAACATAGGCTGTTTGATACAAAACAGTGGTTATAAGATAAAAAAGAGGCAAAGGAAATGTTTGATGCAAATCAAAAGTCAAAATCCAGGTGTCATCAGGCTTCTCACAAACAGAAATCAGTGTTTGCCACAGGTTGAGAATTTACTTCTGGTAGTGGGTGGTGCGGCGTGTGTGCACTGTAAATTAGTTTATCCTGTTATCAAACAAGTTGGACACAGCTTTGGACGGAGGGTACATGGACCATCAGATCCATGGAAAAGAGACGGTAAACTGGTTTGTAATTAAGGATTTAAAATTCACTCTTCAGTCGTGCTGATTAACGGGGCTCAGCAGAGGACGTGACGCTCTACCAGAAACATCTTTAAATGCACAGTAGGGCGCAGATTCATAACATAACATCTATAACATAAATATCGATAACATCTTACTTTTGACAGTAAGTTAGTTAAATTGCCTTAATATCGGTGTTGGAAAAATCAATCGGCAACCAAATGAATCGCTGTGTCACGCACGCCTGATGTGTATTGTCTTGAGAAGAGGTGGGGTGGGGGGTGCTGCTGCTCTGTGTACATTATGAAATGACAATTGGGCGTCTTGATTGAAAAAAATTGGAAACACTGATGCTATAACGGAATATAACGACAGAATGGGCTATGATGCTAACATATTAGCTTCCACTCACCTGAGTATGAAAGTAGCTACGTGGTTAGCTAGCTAGCTAATGTAGCAAACGACTGACATGACGGTTGTCACAGGAGAGTAAATTATGGAGATGTTGTTTGTTTACTTTCCAGCAAGGAAACAATGTAGCGTGAAGCCAACACTCAACAGACTCAAAGCATCACTGCACCGTAGTCTGCTGAGCTGCAGAATGAAGGGAAGAGATGCTCTCTTACCTCTTATCTGCTACGTTACTGATTGTACTGACAAACTATAGCTGACTAGCTACCTCGCTAACGTAGCAAACAGATGTAATAAGCATGAGTGACACGACGGTTGTCAGGAACAGGTTTATATTAGAGTTATATTGAAAGGGGGAAATGAGGGGCTCATTGTTTATTAACTTAACTGTATTTCACAAACTAGTTAGCAACTCACTGCTTGACTCCTTGTCTGCTCAGCTGTGATGCGCACTTCACTACATGTGCGTCAGACAGTGCTGAGAGGATTGTAAATAGTGGAGTCGGAACACACTCTGCGGGACAAACTATGTGATCACACCATTTCTAAATGTCCATAAGCATCTTTTTCAGCATTATGTTCTGTAAAAAAATCACATCGGCGCAAATCAGACAACGTATATGCTGATTCCGATATATCTGTGATAGGCCAAAATCGGCCAATTAAATCGCCTGACCGATAAATCAGTCGACCAATAAATCAGTCGGGCTCTAATGAACACCATTCTTCCAAAAAATATCTCCTCATTTGGTGTTCTGATGATGGTTGTGGAGAGCGCTGTCTAACACATCGGTCCAAAATCTCCAATAGGTGTTCAGTTGGGTAGAGTTCTGGTGACTGTGAAGGCCATAGCATATGATTCACATCATTTTCATACTCATCAAACCATTCAGTGACCCCTCGTGCCTTGATGCACGAGCATCTCGCTCATCAAATGTGCGCTGTCGACCACAATTTCCGACCCTGTTTACTGATGTCTTTCCCATACATCTAAATGCAGATGTCACTTTAGTCACTGTTCCTGTTGAAACACTAGCAAGTTGAGCAGTCTTTGTGACTGAAGCTCCTGAAGCCATCCGTGCCCCAATAATGACTCCTCTTTCAAAGTCACTTAGATCTTTTCCTCTTGCCATCTTGATACAAAATCAGAACCAACTCAGGGATAGATGCTAATATTTTTAAGCACTGGCCCCACGGGTCACCAAGCCCCTAAATTTGGTGGCAAAAGTAAATTTTTGGTGGCCCAAATGTAAACTTATATAAAAATAATACAGAAAAGGCAATTTAACACAACCACAGCCTTCCTTAACTGTGACACTTCAACAAATGAAAAGACATTAACAGAATGAAAATATAGTTTTATAATTATTTACATTATTTACATCATTTACAGGGCTGTACGTTAACATTTTTTCACATAGCACTGATGCTACAGAGGTTGCAAGTTTTGTAGCACAGGCCACAAAATTGTAGCACGAGTATAAAACATCTGTTACCATAAAAACAACCACAAGTAGTGTAGTTCAGCACTTTAACAGGCATGTGACTGGTAAAGGAGATTAATGTTGCATACAGGACAAAATCTCACCCTCAACAAGACATGTTTTCAGACAAATGTTTTCTTTTTTTGCCGATTGCAACATAACACCTCTTGCTATACAAAACATCCATATATTACGCTTCAAATGAGCTGGGATGGAAAGAGTACTAGAATATTGTACTCAAGTAATATACTGTTACTTTCAAGAAATTTTACTCAAGTAAAAGTATTTTTGTAAAAATGTACTTATAGATAAAACAAAAAGAAAACGTAGGTCAGTTAAAAGGGCTGTATGTAACATTCAGAAAATGCTTGTTAACAATGACACCTGTGGCCGTGAAGTCAACTGCAGTCCGCATCCTGTTTTGCTCGAGCCTGTGCTCCCACTCCATAGGCGCAAGCCAGCATTGGCCAAAACAGTGACGTGACACACACGAGACTGAACGTGATCATGTTGACGGCTTGCTTTTCAATAAAGGTGTTTAAAAAATGTTGATAGCTTGCTAGCCAGCTTTATCAATCATTGTTTGTCTAGCTTTCACCGTGAGGCTCAGAAACGCTGGATGAAAAGGCTAACGGTGAGTGAACTAGACAGAATATGATAAATAAGATGTGCTGTCTGTGCCGAGTTGTGAGTCTGTGTTGTGGTGTGTGCCGGTCGTTTGTTGACGTTAGCTTAGCAAACTCCACTTACTACAGAGGTATGATCCCAAAATAAACAGATTTTACTGTGATTTAATTGAAATAAAAGGATGAAAAGTATGCAGAAATAACTCCATCATGATGCTGATTTGAAGTCTGAATTCATGCTTTATCAGGTCTGTCTGCAATACAACAAACAAACAACTTTTAAATGCTTGTTTTCTGAATGGAGTTCTGATCAATCAGGCCTATGCTAACAATGTAGCTGCTCCATCAACATTAAAAATATTGTCATCTGAATTCTGTATAAATATGAAGGCTATAACCACTGTTCTTACGTTGGCAAGTTTACAATATTGCCTTTTTAGCTCCCAAAAAGGAAGAGATGTTTTGCTGCCTTTTCATTGTTACTAGTTAGCGTTAGCTAGCTGTACACTGGAGAAAAAATAATTTAATTCATGGACTGTTTTCTTGCTTGTTACCTCTCCAGCTTCTGTCCTCCGAACCGTAGTTGGGAGACTCTGGTTTCTTCAGGCTAATTCAATTGGCTTTAGCCTGGCTCGTCAGTTAGCTGGTAACTAGCCTCTGCAGTACAGGCAAACTCTGCCTTGAAGAGTGGTCGGAAGACATTGTGGTAACGTTGCATAAAACAGGTGCTTTAATCTCTCGTTGCAGCGAACACAATTCATGGCCCTTTTCACAACCGCTACACTTGAACCTGATCTTATTAACACTTTCTGCTGACTACTGTAACTTAACCCATGGAAGCATGCATTTCACAGTGTCTGCTGTACAGACAGGTATTTTTTCTACACATACAGGAGAGACTCACTTCCCATAACAAACCTGCCATATGACTACATCACATGCATACGTCACCCACAAGGGTTGGTAACACATGCTACTCAGTGCATGTGTTGACGTTGTAAATCAATCACCATGAATAGTCGAATATTCGGGTCCAGCACTAACACATTATCAACCAAAAAAAAAAACGCTTAAAAAACGCTTAATACGTCTAAATTGTTCCATACGGCCCCTTGAAAATGTACTCTGAGTAAACGTTACTGTGCTACATTTTTAAATGGGAAAGGGGGTGAATGGAAAATATGTTTTAAGATACGGATACTACTGTTAAATTAAAGAACAGTTTTACACTACAAAATAAATTGCATTAAATGTCAACTTATACAGAAGTGGAACAACATCAGCAACATGAGCCCTGATGTCCAAAACAACTATAAATTATTTTCTATAGGCGCACTTTGCAGCCTGTGAATACAACTGATCATCAATCAATCACCTTCCTCAGTGTAGCCTCACTGGAACTAACCAGACAACAGGACACAACTCAGACCATCAAACAAAAATGACCGACAATAAATAAAAAGTCTATGGTCACCGTGGCGGATGCAATGAGCATTATTAATCCACATAAATGAAATGTCCTGACACTTCTGATATAATCAACAACAGTGAAACATCACAAAGGCTGGAAACACGGCGCTGTATGAAAAAATATAAACTCCACAGCAGCTACAGCCACAAATGGACATATTAAAGCAAACTGTATTAACTGTATTAAAACAGCACTAAACACTGTATTAAAGGTGTAGTCTGCAATCCTGGAGAAAGCTTTTTGATATTTGAACTCAACAGCCAAACAAATACACCCCTCCCTTCAGTGCTCCTTCAAACTTCAGCAAGTAACGCACAGCATTACACTGTAAAAAGCCTTTCACTGGTCCAGTTCATACTAACTACATTTAAAATGTAGTTATGCTCAAATAAATTAACAATCCTTTTATTTGTTTTTTATTTAAGTTGCACTCAATTCAGAAGTGTCAATTTCAACAACTCATTATTATTTTAAGTGAAATTAAGTTTTATAAAACTTTGTAATAAGTTGAGCTCACAAAACTAAATTAAAGCGCTTAAATCAAAAGTTACTGTAAGGACCTGCCCTGGACTGACAGAACCAGCTCTGTTTTGCGGATTCTTTGCTGGGGTCAGTTGTGCCTGGATTCTTCCAGGAATCATACTCTACTCAAGACACATAAGTCCTCTTTTGCTGTGGTTTAATCCAAGTTTTAGCCAAATTGTAGAGCTAACACGACAGAGTGAGCTGCAGGCTAGTCAGATGTAAAGCAGGCGCAGCCATGTGAACACAGCTGCAGAGAGTGAATATGTCCTAACTTTGGTTAATGGAGAGTTATACCACCTGGTTGAGGACTTATTGGAATCCGCAGAAGGTATTTTTAATACTGAACCAATTTGATGCAGTTTGTAAAAATTGTGATGCTAAGCGCGATTGTGCGTTAGCATGCTGGGGCGCTAATCTTAAAGCTTTCAGTGTGGTAATGTTAGCAGTCCACGTTACTGTGCACTGGTAAGTAAGTAAGTAAGTTAAGTTTCTTTATATAGCACATTTCAAGAACAGACGTCACAAAGTGCTTCACAATAAAAGACTACACATTAAAAAGACAACAAAGCAAATAAGAGTCAGAGCAACAAACAATTGAAAGCAAACATCCAACTAAAAACATAAGGCAAAAACAACTAAACAAAAGCAAGTCTAAACAAATGGGTCTTGAGCTGCTTTTTAAAGATGTCCACAGTGTCCACAGATCTTAAGTCCAATGGGAGAGAGTTCCAGAGTTTAGGAGCTACAACCTCAAAAGCACAGTCTCCTTTTGTCTTGAGCCTAGAGCGAGGTACAACCAACAAACCCTGATCAGAGGACCTCATATTCCTACTCGTGATATAGGGCTGCAGTAGCTCTTTAATGTAGGCAAGTGCCTGACCATGCAAGCCTCTGAACGTGATCACAAGAATCTTGAAATGGATTCTGAAATTTATGGGAAGCCAGTGTAAAGATATCAGGATCGGTGTTACATGAGATCGTTTGAGGACCTGGTCAGGAGCTTGGCAGCAGCATTTTGGACCACTTGTAAGCGGTTCAGGGAAGTCTTGCTAAGGCAGGTGAAAAGAGAATTGCAGTAGTCAAGATGGGAAGAAATAAATGCATGAATAATCATCTCCATCTAGGCTCAAATTTAGCAATGTTTCTCAGCTGGTAGAAACGGGAGCGAACTAAACAATTTACATGCTGGTCAAGACTCAAATCCTGGCCCATGGAAACGCCTAGATTACGGAGGGTCGGTTTTACAGAAGAGGATAATGAGCCAAGACTTTCCATCACCTTTGGGACAACGCCAGCCGGGGTACAAATAAGAACTTGATCTGCCATCCAGTCTTTTATAGAGTGGTAGTGTGTTTGGTGTCATTGGCTAAGACCTGAAGCTAAAACTATCTCGGTGTGATATAGTTTACGAGCTGGTGGTTGATTCAAGTGACTGGGGAGACATTTGTACTCATTAGACAGAGAGGACCAGGGAACTCCCCTTGCACCATGTGCAGAGGAGATGTCCCTGCCCGCTTCCTTTCGGTGCCCATGTTAACCAATTAGGCTGTCCACACAGGGAGCGGCGCGGAGAATGCGCTTTTGGTGTGAATAGCCAGGATGCTGCTTGCCAGAGAATTGTCATATCGTGGCGCTTTGGGGCACGTCCGCCTCCTGTGTGTCCCGGCGTAAGCTATGTTTTTTCTTCTAATGTCTCAAAAGTTGTTTACCTCTGATTTGATTTACAATGTTTACATGTTTAAGTTTAAGCAAATGTACTCTGTTGTGTTACAGGAAGTTAGTGATATTAAGAATTGCTTGATTTTATTTGTTAAAATGTGAATTGTGTTAACACCAACTAATTATTCAGTGTAGATTTGATGCACTATACACAAAAAGAAGAGTGTGAATGTTAAAATGTAACTATTGAAGTTGATGCAACTCAATTTTGACTGCAGTTCTCTTAACATTTATTCAATTTCATCCTGTGTGATGTAATTGATATGCTCACTTCAATAAAGTTGGTTGAACTCATTTTCTTGGCTTTTTCATGTTGGCTCTACTCAATTTACTGTTACTGTATATTGTTGGGTTTTCCCAACAATAAGAACAGGTTGGTGGCTCAGTCCAAGCCACTCTGTTTGTTTCCATCTACAGAGCCAGGGCTGTGTATGAACACCAGACTTTTTTTCAGCGCGCACACAGAACAGACAGCTAGTTGACCGTGAGGAGATATTCGCTGAATTTGACAAAAATGTATTGGATTAGAATTGCAGACTACACCTTTAAAGCTGAAGTTGGTAGGATTGATAAGAGAGTGGACTTATCTTGAAAATTTGAACGAGTACAACTTCCAGTTCCTTCCTCCTCCGTCACCGCTGCGCTCCAGCAGCTCGGTCTAATTCTTTCTTTTTAGCTGCTTTTCTTCATTGGTCTTCTTCTGTTCACTTGTCTTTGTCGTGTAAGCTGTGGTTGGCAAAGGAGGGATGGGCAGTTTTCTCATTGCTTGGTTGTTCGGTGGTTGTTTGTCCACCATTGCGTCCGCTCACTGAAGATACTGAGCTTGACCGAGTGAGAGCATGCGCGGGGGAGGGGAGCTGCTTGCAGCGAAAATACTTAATATCCAGTCGGGTGAGCTTTTATCTTTACCAACTTATTTTAAGATTTAGAAAATATTTCAGAGAGCAAATTGACATGTCAGTGTAGTACAGTGCATTATG
>NTHP01000070.1:1092344-1105352 GCA_003416845.1 Oplegnathus fasciatus | reverse complement strand
AAAAAAAAAAAGGAAATTAATATGTGGCAGTCAATGTTGATATTGTGGCCGGCCGCCACAAATAAACCAATGTATGGGAAACACTGCTATCATTCTTATACCCATGCAATTTCTCCATCCATACCCCCATCCATCTATCTATCCATCCAGTGGGGTGATGGTAAAACTTACATTAAAAGGCTTTAAACAGAGGCAATGCAAGAAGTTTGTCGCAATGGACTGCATTTATATGGAACATTTAACATAAGCGGTTTACAACTTGCCTCGCAGTCATCCATTCACACACGCAGTCACACACCGATGGTGGCAATGTACCATGCAAAGCGCTGGCCTAACTATTGGGAGAAAAATCTGTGATTCTGTTTTTTGCTCAAGGACATGTGAACAGGTGGAGCCAGGGATCAAACTGCCAACTCTGTAATTAAGGGACGACCCACTGTACCTGCTGAGCCACAGCCACCCTATGTATTTTTATGTACTCTTAAACACCAATACGATATGTCGCTCATCACATGGCTGGAAAAGTCAGGGTCAGGGCCAGTGATACGAAAGCTGTGGTGAATATCAGGTCCCAGGACTTTTATCCTAATCCATCTGGCACCAGGTGAATACCTCTTCAGTGATTCTGTTTGTGATTTTCATGCACAGCATCTCTAGGCACACCATCGTACCAGGCTGTTGTGAATAAGGAGGGAGGGCAGAGCGTTTATTTACCAGTCAATTTATGTTTAAACCCTCAGAGATCATGGATACAATTGGGCAAAATCAGTTTCTTTCATGGGCATCTGGGCTCACCCTTAGGATAGGATGAAGGATGAAGTAGAACTCCACAGCATAGAACTGCTGCTCCTTCACCTTGAAAGAAGACAACTGAGGTAGTTCAGGCATTTATTCAGGAGGCCTCCTGGATGCCTCCCTGTGGGGGCGTTCTAGACACGTTCAACTGGGAGGTCACCCTGGTGCAGACCCACGGTGAAGGGATTATTGATCCCATCTGGGCTGGAAACTCTTCTGGCTCCATGTGAATTTAATGCACGAGATGGGGGATATTGAAACAAGAAAGTCTGAGGCTGGATTTGGAAAGAGTGGTTGGTGAAACTTTGGATGGTCCGTCTGCAGAGAGTTGGAGTTGGAGAGAGTTGGAGGTCAATTATAAAGCCCAAATTGTAAAATCTAGGGAACAAAAAAACGAAACATACAAGTGATATTGAAGTAAATCAGCAAGAGTCAGTTAGTACAGTCGTCAGAACTTTACACTCTCGACTTCCTTGCTGTGAATTTCAAACACTCCGTTTCCATAATCTTCCATTAACATTTCTGACAGCTCAAACTGAGCACATAGTTCTACGCTCATTACAGCCTGCAAGGCCATTGCAATTATCCTGTGGGAGCCGTAAGGTAAAAACCCTTATTGTAAGTGGAAAAAAGAATGGCATTCAAAGCTCAGCATGTAACACTTTATAGGAAATTCAAACACAATTAATATTTCGGAGCACACTGGCTTGAAAAGAGCAATGAGTTCAACGCTCGTTATGTTTCAATGTAATTTTATCAACGTTCTGATTTTTACATCATGTGAGAGTGTAATCAAAATGATCTGACAGTGAGTGATATCAAAAATGTACCAATATGAACTAGTTAAAACAAAATATTTGGTGTCAGTAATTACTTTTCTTATCAAAAACATTAAAATGTAACCTTTATAAATGTGCTGTTGAATCTGCTGTTGAAATTAAAAGGGGAAAATTGTTTGACTGAAACTACTAGAATACTTGATTGAAACCAACTGCAGGTTTACAATATAAACAGTGTCTGTAAAGAGAATAATCCTGTCTCCAGGGTACTATTTGAAGAGAAACCGGTTGCAGGGAAGGGCGGTCACTTTCCTTGTAAGACACAGAAAAGAAAGAAGTTGCGGGGGAAACTAACAAGATTGTTTGGTCACAGTAGGTGGAGTTGTTGTTGGCTTTAGAGGCCATGGAAATCGAGCAGACAGGCAGGGACAACATTTTGTACTTATCGGACACAGTGGTTTTGCTCTCTCTCTCCTTTCAGAGAAGCAGTGAGGTTTAGGGGTTAGATAGACAGTGGATGAATGAAATAGAAAATCCTCATTGCAATGGGCTATTGAATGTGTAAATGAATGTTGAATGGTGTAGATGTTTACAGATTACAGTTTGATTACAGCTAAAAAGCTGGAAGGATGACATTACAGGAGAGCGTGTGTGGACATAGATAAGGGAGAGACTAACTGTTACAATGACATGTGACATATGCGCCGCCACAGTAAAAGAAATAAACTATATAACTGTAGCTAGCCTATATAACTTAGCAGCTAACTTATATGCTGCTATTCTTTCTAACTTGACGAGAGTGGATGATGATGTGTCAACGCATTGTACTGATGATTCCGAGCTAAGCAGGTGGTGACACTGTCAGCTGTCTTTATGAACCTGTGCAATTATTGCAATAAATAATAATTTTAGCAATTTAAATGTAAAACCTGCAATGCCTAAATTGTGTTTGAAACTTCCAAGTATGTGTTACTTACATGTGTATGTGTTACAATATTTGTGTTATTTTGCCTTTGCTTGTTGGGAAATGAACATCACTGTTCAGGAAAAAACGTACTTACTGTAAAGAATGAGCACTGATACCTGAAATATAAATGCCCTCTCTGTGTGATTTTAAGGTGCAGTGTAGATCTTTTGGGAATATTTTGTTTGGAGTCTGTGGTTATTGGGAGCATTTTCTATATGTTCTCAATCACTGCAGGGCTGCGAGGCATTGCACTGGTAGCTCTCTTGAGATGACACACACACACACACGTGCATCCCTCTTTTGGAAACATGTGGTCACTCTATCGTCTTTGTTACCTGGCCTGCCTCTCTATTTCTACCTGTTCCCTGGACAACCATTCATCCTAGAAATACCAGAGTTGAGTACTGCTCCTGTCAGCTCTGTGTGTGTCTGTGTGTGGGTATGTTTGTGTTGTCATCGTCAAAGGAAAACTGACGGAACATCAGCTCTCCTGTATTTTCTTCAGAAGTCTCAAAATTTTCATTTTCTGCAGTTTTATATAGTTTTCATTTTTGTAGCATTCTGGGGCTTGGTAGGTGTTCATGGTCATAGTAGGACAGTAAAAGTAACAAACTGCAGTATTTTCAAGAATTTAACTGTTGTGCTCAGTTTGTTCTAGTTTTCTGGAATAAACCCCTCATGAGCGTGTGTAGTATCGGTGTTTGGTATTGGGGCCGATCTGAGCACATTTTGAAGGATCAGTGTCGGCCGCTCAAAATCCAATCCTTTCTTGACTGAACTCTGCTGTGTTTTGTCCACCTTGCAGCTTGTCCTCCTGTACAACAGCAGAGCTCTACAGTGCAGCATTCCACTCACATGCCAGTAAAAATTTGGGTATGTGAATGTAATTGTGCGAGTGATCTCTTTAGGGGATCATGTTACGTTAGTTTCAGTCTCATTCGCTCAGTCAAACTTTTATACATATCAATAATTTAAGTTTATAAACTGAATAGTTTGGAATCAGGAGTTTTAGTTTTTGGATGAAGCTGCTTGAGAAAAACATAAGGTGTGCCAGAATCAGTGGTCTACAGCTGTTATTTCAGTGTGTCAGATATTTAGTCAACATTTAGGTAAACATAAGTATCAGACTCTGTTTCAGCAGATGCCCAATGTTAAGGAACTGGAACGGGATCGGGGGCAAAAACAAAACTTGATTTGGACACCCCTGACCAGCAGGGTGAAATAAAAACACACATGCCAAATCATTATGTAGAATTTACCTGGACATTTTCTAGGCATTTATGAAGTGGTCATGGACAGTACTTGATACTAATTAGTCCGAGGGTGTGCCTCATTTCAGATAATCACCCAGCTCCGATATGTGCAGTAACTTGTCACTGAAAGGCTGCTCTGCTTGGCTACAGTTTCTTCTGTTTGTTAAATTTGAAAAAACAATACACCTCTCTCTTCATGTGTTAGAGATGGTTTTATGTATTGCTATAGAACCTAACATAAACAGAAAGATTTGATTAGTGGTGTTTGTTGAAGAATGAACAGTCAGTTCAGTGGAAAAAAGTAGTAAAAAAAAGAAAGTACCTTTCACGGTATTGTAAATAAAAGGCAATGAGGGATGAAAACCTAAATACAAATTAAAAAAACACATGAAAATGTTGGGAACTGGAAGGAGCAGGTTTGATTATGAAAAAAAGGGATAATTATTAATCAATTAAGTTATTAATAAAAAATAATAATAACGGGGCACCACCTTGGAACCAGGGACCAATAACTGAACTGTGGATACAGTCTCAAAGGAAGGAGTTCCTTTGAAAGTATAACAGAGTTTATTTAACTGAAGCAATACTGATCAACAATAATATCAACAATACCTTAATCAATGAACATCTTTATCTAATCTTTATCTAACTACAACACAAGCAGCTATACTGAGGCAACAAACAAGCAAATGGTGTGTGTGTGTGTGTGTGTGTGTGTGTGTGGAAAGGGGAGGAGAGAGAGAGGGTAAGATGGCAGACGTAGTCCTGCGAGAGTTCAAGGTAGCGGACGGGCCCCGAAATTGAACAGAGAATGAAATGCACAATGGAGGCCGTGGCCTAACACGTCTCTAACAATAAGATGGCGTGGGGCAGACTTGTATCCTTGGTGACGTCATGGCCGTGTCACCGGGACTCCCTGGGGTTCCCGCTGGTCTCTTGGGACACCAGTGTTTAGATTCAAACCAGACCTCGCACCCAGGTGAGAAGTGCAAAGCCTGACGGGTTTTGGCGCAGTTTCATTGTTTTAGGCTTTTGTTTTTCCATGTAGGCCTCTCTTTGTTCACCCACGTGGAGAGGTCCCAACAAATAAAAGTGTTTCAGTTCAGTTCAGTGATAGGAATGCACCCTATTCTTTTTTTCCCCTTTTGGCTCATTGATTGATGAATTATAAGCCCATTGTGGTTTGGCGTAATCACCGCCTTTAAGGAAGCCAGGGTTCATTGGGCACAAACATTTTAAGTAAGACTCAACAGAGAACAGAATCATTGCATCCAACCTTCCCACCAACCGTCTTTGCCTTTGATGATTGTTTATTCTTATTTATCATTAGTAGACTACATAACATTACAATCAAGAGAGACTTAATTGAAAAGAGAGTGGTAAAACAAATTTATTGACATGATTCACAATAAAATTGAAGATATGAGAGTCTTTGGTTTGATTAGACCCCATTGTGATGTCATTATTTTAAGGGGCCAGAAATGTAAAGAAATATTCCCCTAAAACCCCCCCAAAAGAAAATAATGTTCCTTACCTTACCGGCAGCAGCAGATATCTAGATAAAATATGTAATATGAAAGTTAATCACAGAGAAAAAGCAAGACAACATTATTATTCTTATTCTTATTATCCTGAAACGAAATTAGGTCAGCAATGACTAGGGGTTTCACGACTACTAATTTTTACTAGTTGCAAAGTTTTTCATAATAGTAGTCGACTAGTCGTAAGAAAGACAGAAGAGGAGTTCTAGGTAACAATGAAAATTGTATTTTGTAACAAAAAGTTCAAGCATTCTAGTGTGACATGTCACACTATGTAGGATTACAGTTTATAAACATAAACAGAAAAGAAATAGTAATTTGGTTATTTTAAACAAAAGAAGAACAAAGTAACCAGTTGTCATCAAGACAGTCCGGCCGCCGTGGGTACGGGTGTCCGGTAGCAGCTAGGTTGCCGTGATGACGGATGTAAACACATAAACGACAGCCTAGCACTGTATATTTAGCATGATATATAACGCTACATATTAAACACTGCAACAATGTGCAACAACATAACATAACATCTGCATCCTTTTTTTAGCTGCTGTGATACTGGAAACTGGACTCACCAAAATGACAGCCTAGCTCTGTGGTGGTACAACAACAATAAATCCAGTGTGTTGGTCAATAACACATTACTTGCTCTCATTGTCCTGCTCGCTTATAACAGCCACCCTGCCTACTTTTTGGTTAGCGTTGAGAAAGACTAGGGCATCAACGTTGGAGGGAAGCAGGATTGACTGCTGTTGGGTGACAGTGTTCCCCGCCAGGAAAAAAATCCGTTTGCTTGGGGTACTGGTGGCTGGAATAGCCAGGTAGCTTTTGGAAAGCTTGGCTAGACGGGGGAAACGGTCCTCATTTTGTGCCCACCACTCCAGTTGGTTTTCCATTGTGGGGATGTGGGGTGTCTGAGAGTAATCCCGTAGCTCCTCTGCACAGTTATTGGCCCTCGTTTTCTTAGTGCTTTCATAATGAGGTCCAAACAGTTGTTCAAAGTCACTCTCTTGTCTCGCTTTTTTGCCACATCGCATCTCTGGTTCCACTCCAACGTTGTCTTTGATGTCGGTCTCGACATCACGTTCACCTACGGTGAAAATTAATTAACACATTAATGGCAGAATTTTAACTATTTAACTAGCCTACTTAGCTACAATTATTGGAGCAAAACAATCAAATTAGCGAATAGGCTATGGAATATTCATTGTTATTACTGCTACTAGTTAACTAACGTTATAGTTGGTTTAGTTAACTTCAATTTACCTGTAGCTCCAGGCTGTTCGTCTTCTTCCTCTTCTTGCACCAGCTGAGTCAGGTGCATCTGGGCATCCTCTCTGTTGTTTTCTGGGAGGAATTTTAGATGCTTAAACCGGGGGTCTAGCATGCATGCCGTGACTGGGATGGACTCTGTCAACCCACCAGACTCCAGCTTGAAGCGTATCATGAGCTCTTTCCTCACTGTGCCTTTGAAGGAGGGAATAACCACCAGATCAGACTCGCTGGCTCTCAGCATGTTGTCAGCCATGTTCAGTATGACTGGGTAGATAAACCACAATGTGCTACTGCAGAGTGGCGGAAATGACTGACAACACGTCTTGCAGCATCTGTAGTCTTAGCGATCTCCGGTAAGTTCAACCCTGCTTTTATGGCTAGTTGAAGAGAGTGTCCGGTGCATCCGAGGTGGTAGGGAAACTGCTCACAGAGCTCAACTGCCAGATTCATGCTGCTTGCATTGTCATGGATGGTGTAAAAAACAACCAGGCCCCACTCCTTGGTCGTTTCTTTCAGCCTTTGGGCAATATTCACAGCGGTGTGTCTCTTGGGCATGATGGTGGTTCGCAGCACTCTTGATTTTAACTCCCAGGAGTCTGTAATGTGGTGAGCGGTTATCGTAATATATGGATCCATAGTGCAAGATGTCCACAGCTTGGTAGTGAGTGAGACACTTTTATCTTTCATCTCCTGGGCAATCTTAGCTCTCACAGTATTGTAGTGGTGCATGATGGTGTTCCAAATCGTAGTATGCGATGGGATTGTATAACCCGGCTCGAAAAACCTGATTATGTCCCTGAAGCCTTCTCCAGAAAGAGCAGAGAGTGGTCAAATGTCCTTGACAATGAAGTTGTCAAGTGAATCTGTTATCAGCTGTCTTCTCTTGTCCATGACTGGACGTTTGGAAAAATCACTAATGCTCGTCTGCCTCTGTGCAGTGCGTTGTTCATTGGTGCTAGCATTACTGCTAGTGCTAGCTGTTGGCAGCGGGTGTTTCATCTTTAGACGGTTATGCATAGCAGACGTGTTCTTGTTGTACCTCAGTATAGCCATACACAATTGACACTTCACTGTTGAATTGGTGTCATCTTCAGTGAAATACTTCCATACATATGAATGTCGAGCCTGTTTAGCTGGAGCCTTCCGCTGCACTTCACCGCCCTCTGCTGTGGTAGCCGCCATTTTGGCCACGACTAATTGACTGCTGCCAACAGCGCCGACTAGTGATTATAGTCGTCGACTAGTCAACTAGTCGACGCACCAACTAGTCAACTAGTTGACGCACCAACTAGTCAACTAGTTGACTAGTTGGTGAAACCCTTAGCTATGACTAAGGTCAGCAATGGCCAGGATGCTATGACTAAGGTCAGCAATGACCGGAAACTTGCTTCAGTGAGGTCTGTTATGACGGACACTTGCTTGAAGATGTCAGCTATGACCAGGAACTGCTTGAATGATACAGCAATTAGCACGATACAGTGAAAATGTCACAATAGGCAGAATTAATGACAGCACTACCAGAGAGCAAAGACCATATCTCTTACCAGAAAGCCATGAACATGACAGCACTTATCAAAAAGCAGCAAAATGTAACAGTTAGCAGAATGCAATGAGAATGCAGCAGCTAACAGAACCCCGTTTCTCTTGCGGTGAAGAAATTCGCACTCGGGATGGTAGGATGAGGTTTGTGAGATATCTTTACCTGGGAGGATTATTGATCTGGAGGAGCGGAAATGTTGCTTCATGAGGGATGAATGCCCACTCAACATAGGCAGTGAAAGATAGTGCTCCAATTACAGAGGACTTGGGCTTTTTACCCTCACTCATGAACGAGACCCCGAGATACTTCCCCCAAGAAGTCCTTCATTTAGGGCAGCAACTCACTCCCAACTTGGAGGGAGCATTCCACTGACTCTCATCCCGACTGCTTCACACTCACCTGCAAACTGCTACAGTGCATGCTGAAGGTCACGCTGTGATGAATCCTGCGAGATCCTTTCCATGAAGATCACAAACAGAATTGTTACAAGGGACAACCCTGGCGGAGCCCAGCACTGAAAATGTGTTTGACTTTGTGCCAAGAATACGGCACAGCTCTCACTCCGGTTAAGAACCAGATGGCTTGTTGCAACGGTACCTCATACTTCTACAGTAAACCCACAGGACTCCTTGGGTGGGAGGCTGTAAGCCTTCTCCCTTCTCTACGAAGGTAAAGAGCTGGTCCACTGTTCCACGACCAGGACAGAATCCGCATTGCTCCTCCTGGATCTGAACCTCCCTTCCAGTGCCCTGGAATAAACTTACCCAGGAGGCTGAGCAGTGTGATACCCCAGTAATTGGAGCACATCCTCCAATCCCATTTTTTAAAAATGGGAACCACCACCCTGGTGTGCCATTCCACGGGCACTGTCCCCGACCTCCACGCGACACTGAAGAGGCATATCAACCAAGACGGCCCAACAAAGTCCAGAACCTTCAGCATCTCAGGGCGAATATCATCCACACCACACGCCTTGCCACTGAGTTTCTCAACTACTACTACTACTACTCAAAGATCTCTGCCAGGGATATGGGTGAGGCTTCCTCCGAGTCTTCAAACTTTACCTCCTCCACAGAGGACATGTTGGTCGTTTCAGGAGTTCCTCAAAGTGTTCTTTCCACAATACTCCTACAATACAATACACAGTACTCCCAGTCCGGGTCAGCAGTTCTCCTCCCCTGCTGAACACAGCCTGAGCCAATTTCCCTTCCTGTGTCATCTCTTTGCCAGAACTTCCTTGAGGCCAACTGAAAGTCCTTCTCCATAGCCTACCAGAACTCCTCCCACACCCAGGTTTTTCCTTCTGTGACCAAGAAGCCACAGCCCTTTTGACCTTCTGGTACCTGTCTGCTGCTTCCAGAGACCCCAGGGCCGACCAAGCCCCAAAAGGCCTCCTTCTTCAGCTCCTTCACAGCTGCTGTCAGCTGTTAAATGCATAAGCACAAACAACAGCCAGAGCCTTCCCCTCAGTGACTTGCAGTCACATAGAGGCGACCCTCTCGTTCTCCGGGTAGAACTCCAACACAGCAGTGGTCAGTTATGGGGCTCGAGAGTATCCCCACACCGGGCTGGTACCTTTTTACCCTGGGCAGCTCCGGAAAAAGAGAGTCCAGCCCCTCTCCAGGGGTTTGGTTCCTAACCCAGTGCCATGCATAGATGTGAGCCCAATTATATCTGGTTGGTACTGCTCCACGTCTGACACTAGCTCTGGTTCCTTCCCTTCCAGAGAGGTGACATTACATGTCCCATGTGCCCCATGGGTCAAGGCTCAGTTACTAGATGCTTGCAGGCGAGGGATGTCTGGACTACCTTTAGTTGCTAGGTTGTCATATCTGTATGTAGAAATTCAAGACAGAGAATTCAGACAGAAAAAGCTATTTGGGAACAGCTTCAGATATAAAAGCAGCTTAGTCATGATATTGTAAGTTAATGAGAGCTGTGTCCCAATTGTGTCCTAATACTAAATACACACTTTGTAGAATATGAACATATGATACAGTACTTTATTTCAAGTTATTTTATTGATGATAAAAGATGTCATATTAACCAAAATTGCATATGTACTAATTAAACTTCAAAAAGAAATATTCTCCCAGCTGTAACAACATATACCAAAAAACTTTTTTTTTTAACTGTTACAAACATACAGTACCACAGATACTGCTGGTCTATCTCTACTTCCTGGATAGATGTCACATGTCCTTCAAGGTGCAATCTGAAGTCTTATCAAGGCTTCTGACAGGCTTCTCTGTGTGATGGATGGAAGTGCAGTGCCTCTGAGCAAGAAACCAAAATTGTCAGCCCCCCTCCATCCTCCCCCTCAGTGCCTGTGACTTGGATATCGGCAGCCTGAAGCACATCTGGGCACTGGTGATGAGCTTCTTGAGGCCCTGGAGGATTTATCAGGCTGGTGGTACTAATGCACTTCACAAACATGAGAGCTCTTACTGACAGAGATACACCCAGACCAGGGGTCAGTGAATCCAGAGGTACACCTAGTCGGTATCACTCTCACTGTGGCAATGGCTGTCAAAGTAAAACCCTTTGACTATGTTTTTTAGCACCATTATCTAAAGAAGAAAAAATCAGGAATCATCTTTTAATCACAGGGTTGAAATATGTTCATAATTACCTAAGGGAAATGTATTCACACTAATGACTGGGAGGGCTATCACAGACTAATTATAATTAGGGAATTTCATTTTATTATTAATAGGTGTGTGTGTGTGTGTGTGTGTGTGTGTGTGTGTGTGTGTGTATGTGTGTGTGCGTGCATCCATGTAGCTATTAATCTATTTGTGGGTGTGTACTGTAGATGTGCTGGCTTTCATACTTCCATACGTGTGTGTGTGTGTGTGTGTGTGTGTGTGTGTTTTGTCTAATATACCTAATAATTACCAGATCCATTAGCATTTAAATTGGAATGTATGTAATAATAATTACATCATGAGTCCTGGGTTTTATTACCATAACCCCTGGCACCACTTTGATGAAATGATGAAGGGAGGGATAGATGGATGGATGGTTGATGGATGGATGTAAAGGGGTTTGGGAAAGAAAGAGGAGATAATATGAGTTGAGATGAGATGGGATTAATGATACTCATGAAGGAAGTTGTCGTAATGCCCTGGCAGAATTAAAATATAACAGTAACAAGAGGATAATAACACTAAGAACTTCAGAACATATGCATGAGTACATATGGACATGTTTATGTATTTAATTTTCTCAGCTGTGGGCAAAAGATTAGAAACACCTTTTAGATATAATGCAACACAATTCAACAGTACCATAAACCATCATGTCAGCAAAATCAAAAAGTAAAGTTCATTAAGAATTTAGTGCAGGGCTGCTGTACTGGATTACATTTGGCTAGGTGAATCCATTAAACTGACAAGTCAGTGTATATATACAGAACCATGCAGAAAATATGTACAAAGAAATAGTGATGCTGATATTTAAAATAGTCATAATAACAGTAAAAAGGTCTTTAGGAAGAGGGCAAGTAGATCATGAAAACATTCAGTTCCTGCCTGAAGCAAAACCTGCTTCTAGATAACACCCCAGGTCGGCAGGCTGGTGGGGGCTTAGGGTTAGAAACTTGGGCGATCTAACATCCAAGATTCTGGAGTTGTCTGCTGCTACCTTTTTAATATAACAAATGGCCAAATTTGCAACAAGTATGAACACTCAAAAGCAGCCAGAGAAGGAACAGC
Organism: Oplegnathus fasciatus; assembly: GCA_003416845.1. Classification (NCBI taxonomy): domain Eukaryota; kingdom Metazoa; phylum Chordata; class Actinopteri; order Centrarchiformes; family Oplegnathidae; genus Oplegnathus; species Oplegnathus fasciatus. The sequence goes on along the minus strand of NTHP01000070.1, from coordinate 1,093,492 downwards.
AGTTAAGATAAAAGTCTTTACTTGAGGATTAAGCAGGTTTAATGTCAGCCTTGAGAAAGCAGTCAGTTCAAACAAACAAGTCCAAAGGGGCAAGTAAGGAATGAACCAGTGAAAGCTTGAACTTAATGGCTAACAGGCCGTTTTAGCAGAATAATGGGGTTCCAGCACCTGTGATGCCTGGACCTCTCATGATAAGAATACCACATCTCTCCCCCTCTACCTGTCTCTCTCATTTTGAACTACATAATAGCATAAATTACATGTGTAATTGTGTGTATGAGTGTGTGTGTGTGTGTGTGTGTGTGTGTGTGTGTGTGTGAGAGAGAGAGAGAGACAGAGAGAGAGAGAGAGCCTTTAAGAAAAAAAAAGAGCTGGGGAGAAACCTGGAGAGGGAATGTCTTGCCCTGCCCTCTGGTTTTGCTCTTTGCCTCATAATGGCTGCCTGTGGAGCCATACAAGACTCCAGTTGCCCTGCAGCCCATTTAAAGAGCATTAGAGGAGAGGAAAATGTAAGGGTCAGCCCACACTGGGTCACACAGTGTGGAGAGTGAGTGAGTGTGTGTGTGTGTGTGTGTGTGTGTGTGTGTGTGTGTGTGTGTGTCAGCTGCAGCTTCTTCTTTAGTATTGTCAGTTACAATGGAGAGAAACAAGATAGAGAAAATGAAAGCTCTTTTCACAGCTCAGCTGGCAATAAGGGACCTGAAAAAACCCACTAATGATAACAGCTCATTTTGGTTAAATGCCAGCTTTTTGCCGGGCTGGTCATTACTGTGTCGCTATTACACTTCTTCACATGAGTTTACTGAACATAAAATATCAAACAGAAAATCACTCATTCATGAAAATGAAATAAAATAAATAAATGAAATAAAAAAACACAGGGTTGTCCAACAAAAAAGTTAAACCAGGCTCAACTTTCACTGGCATGCAATGCAGTGTCATCAGGCAATGCACTACATTGGCTAATCAGATCTGTGCAAGTGCACATTCCTAAATGGATTACTTTGTAACATTGTCATTATAAAGTTACAAAGTAATTTACTTAACAATTGAGTGATAACCTTTCCAGAGCTATAAAATCCAGTCTGTTTTACTCAAACAGGCCTTCCTGGTTTCATCACCTCACCTGAAACAACACACCCCCATCA
>NTHP01000070.1:1050791-1092078 GCA_003416845.1 Oplegnathus fasciatus | reverse complement strand
ACCCCCCCCCTTTTTTTTTTTAACGCATCACTGCTTTTAGTTTAAACAAGGTGTGCACCTATTTGTATACATTTCCATTCGCAAGGATGCTCGCTCAGTTGTGGTTGGCTCAGGTATCCACCAAGTGCTGCCATGGCTGATTTTGAGAGACTGTAGCTATGATTATGACTAAAGCCATGGGATGACATAGCTCTGGTCGGTGCAGTCACTGATTGTGGCTGTAGCCATGCCTGTGCTTTGGTTTTTAGGATTATGCCTGGGTTTATGATTATGTTGTCGGAGCTCGGCCTTTTGAAAGGAGTAATGAGCAATAAATGCATCATGTAGTGTCACATCATCTCTCCTTCTGTAGTATCTGCGGAGCAACACCCTAAACCGGCAGTGTATTATAACTGAACTGGACCAACACAACAAGTCTTCCTATGGATCAGGGGGAATGCAAAAATATTGCGAGGGAACGCAAAGTAGTTCAGAAAGAAAATTCCGCCATGATCTTTCAGGTGCTCCGTACCCAACTTTAAAAACAATACTAAATTGCTGGAGTGGCCATTCAAAACCCCCTTTTTTCAAATAAATTGCTATATTCTCTCATTCACAGCTTGCACAGTTTTTTTCATACATTAACATCTTGCTTAGTGCAACCTTAACAATGAAGTGTTACTGTGATGATCATTTAGCCAATAAATGAAGGGAGATTATTTTTCCAGCCTAGAAATATCCTAAATTTACATCAGAGAGATTTTTGTTTTTATTATTATCAATGAAATAATGATGCTGCCTGATATCATTATTGCCCTGTCGGGAAAAGGTGAACCCTTTTTCAATATTGGAACAGGCCGTTGTACCTATATACTTCTCGCTGTTATTGGAGGTTCATTTTCCATCTGGGATGTAGAGCAGGTTTTTACACAACCAAAATAAAGAGGCTACATGTGTAATGAACCTTACAGTCTGTTGGCTCAGTTTGTGTATTAGGGGACAATGTTATGCAGGCGGGAAATATTACTACAGTAAATTCTCAAATAAAAGCCAGTATTTAATAACGGCTTGATTTCCAATAATAAAAAACAACTTAGGAACGGGCCGATTGCTTGGCCTCCAGTATTGCTACTTGCAGCTTTCTTGAGAACTGCTCATCCAAACAACTTCACGCTTGACACTGCACTTACTTGGGTCCTCAGCAATACACTGTTCTTTGCAAGTTCTGCAGTAAGTATTTTCGTACCATCGGGGTACTTTCAAGCCTTCAGCTGAAGCGGTTGGTGTGGCTCTTTTTTTTTTTTTTAATTATGCAATATGGCCCAATTAATTATTATGGCCCTTTTTTGTCAAAACATTTTTCATTTTTCATCCTGGACACATCAGACCACCTTTACATACATCTGGGCCTCCAACCATCACATATACGACCTCTAGCTTATAAAGAAAATCATGCAATATGGCCCAATGCAATTCTGACATGTATTTTCCCTCTAACCTTCTGTTTTCTCTATTAATTTCCAGCCAGACCATTAACAGTTACAGAGTTTATATTTAGACTCAGTTTCGACTTTTCTGTTGTTGTTATTTGATTGATTTAGGTACATGGTTAAAATATTGTATTATGTTGTTGGCAACTAAACTTATAGATAGGTATGAGAAGTATAACTGGTAGTAAAAAAACTATTTAATGCAGAAAATGAAGTACAATAAGACAATTTCTATAAACATCTGATATAAGCCATGCTCACGTCCAGTACAATGTGAATACATAAACGGAGACATAAACAGATAAAGATAGTAATTTTGTGGTACACCCCTACGTATGTGTTCATTGTTGGTGACATAAACACCTGGTTGGTCTGCACCTCACCTCTGACTCAAGCCTCCTGCATTGATAAATGATCTGCTATAGGGTCATCTTAACCTATAGTAACAGTCTGTTATTTTTGTGGGGGCTGTTGTTGTTGTTGTGGCCTCCTTCTTGCCACCTCAGTTAATCAGTTTAAAAATGTCAAGGGTTACATCAATGTATATACTGGTGTACATCACACACAGACTGTTTAAATGGTCAAGAAATGGCAGACAAACAGACAGACAGGCCGACAGACAGGCAGTGAGACAGACAGAAAGACAGACATGTTGAGCCAGGCGGCCAAGCACAGATAATGTGAACATCTCCATAGAAATCCTTTTGTCAATGATCACTTATTACAATTCCTCCCCTGAGAAATTAACCAGAGTCATTACACAGTGCTCAAACACACACGCACACACACACGCACACACACACACACACACACACAGAGGAATAATGTTGATTATCAGGAGCAAATCATTCTTACTCCATTATTATGTCTCTGTCATGTGACCTCGTGGGATATCCACCGAGTCACTGACACTGTCAGAGGCAGGAGAGAGGGGGGTGGGGTGCATTTCAGCTATTTTTCTATGAGAGTGGATTAAGAGTGCTTTACATTGAACAGAAATAATAATTATCGAACATAAGTGTTAATTAGGTGCTTCATCTGGACTGTGGGTTCATTTCAGTTCACTGAATCTAAAGCTGAAGGGCACTGAAGCAGGTAGAGTTTATGAATGGGGCTTCTAACCTGCCTTAACTTTTTGAATGAGTGATGACTGACAACATAATCAAAGTAATAACATCATGCGCAGGGACTAACTATTGTTGGGTTAGGATGATAATTTCCTAATGATTTTTTTGTTTAGTTCATTTTCACCTTGCATTACCCAGCTTATGATTGGTACAGTGTACTGAGTGTGATGAACGCTGCCTGCAAACGGCCTTCCGTAAGTGTTAATGTCCTGTGTGTGCGCCTCTAGGTGGCAGTGTTATCACAACTACAGCAAGCCAAAGGTCCAACTTCAGCCTGCACTCCTACTCTGTGCCTCCAGTGAGGAAGAGTGGATCACTGGAGAGTTTTAGTCTTCCATGAATGTCTCAGTGGCTCCTCCCCCTGGACAAGAATGTATTTCGTTACTTTTTAAAAAAAAAAATTCTAGAAGAAGTGAGAAAACTGCTTTTGTATCAAAATAACAGCCCTCAAAAACAAGCTGTTTAATGGCATGTGTGTTAGAGATTAAAAAAATTAGGCACTGTTTGAATTCACTTAAACAATTGGTTGGCTCTTGTCATACTTATTTATTGTTATTTATTTTCAGTTTAGACCAGGTAATGTTGGCCCAGATTTAATCCAGGAATTCCGGAGCTGCACTCAGATGGTTGCTGGAGGTGGGAGCCAGCTCAATTGGGACTAACAAACCTTTTTTTGACAATTGATTGAATTCAATTGATTGAATTCAAAACTGGATTACCAACTGGGTAAAGGGGCCAACTGCACCAGAACTCCAGGGCCCCTGAAACTCCAAGCTTACTTTGTATCAACGGATTCATGAAAATTGAAAATTTGTTTGGGAATATTGACCACTAAAGCACAAGCTCTGTCTCAGGATGGGTCCCTGTGTCAAACTCTAGTTTTAAGCCCTTTCTTATTTCTGTTTTTTTTCTGTGCTCATAGAGTGTGTTGCATATTTCTAAATCCATGTGTTTAATCATATTACCACACAGCAAATATGGGTCCAGGTAGTATTGTAGCATAGAAAAACTGTACACATTGCACAGAGAGCGGGGGAAGGGGGAATAACGGCCCTGCAGCTAATTCTTGCTCTGGGGCCCTGTAACAGGTTAATTTGGCCGTGAATGTATGATATTGTAAAAATATTTTAGAAACTTTGGCACTGCTGGCGTCAGCTCAACACTGTTGTTTTGACTCAGGTTGGACTGCAATGGACTTTTAAAGGCTGATACTGATATTCTTGGATCAGGCTATGAGGCGAATATTTATCTCCAAATAAATGCAAGAATTCACTGATTTCCACGCATTTGTTCCTATGGGTAGAAAAGCCTCCAAAACAAAACGCCTAATAAACTGACCGGTGAGAGCCAAATTAATGACTGAATTTTAAGGCTGACTGGAAGCTGAGTGCCATTTTTTTTATATTGACAAAAAGACAGGAGGAAGCTGCTTATGTCCCTTTCTTGATGGCTTGATGGCTTATTTTCATTTCGGTCTCATTAGGTGTTTTTGCTCTGAAAAACCCACACTGTCCCAGACAAAATATTAGTATTGGATGTTTCTGAAAAAAACCTGGATTACATGTTTTAATGATAATGTTGATTGTCAACATTTTAATTATTCTTTCTACAATATTTGCGCATTACATCTATGATATGGTTAAGGTTAGGGAAACATCATGTTTATTGCAAATGAACTACAGTTAAGGTATGGTCATGGTTAGGCACTTAACACTAACATTAACTGGATTGTGACACAATGCAAACTCTGGTCTCCTGCATAAAAGTCAAATGTGCTACACGCCGGTCCACCACCCTGACATCTACACCCTTACTTTCTGTCTGTCAACATATAGGGCACTCTACTTCCTGCAATGGCACTGAACATTGGCATTGGACATAAATCGTGTTCTGCCATATTGTCCACTATGGATGTAATTCCTAGGATACTGTGTTGGAAAAAGGGGTTGAGTGGAGTAGGGACCAGCAGCATGAGGCAGGTTTCACTGCAGAATGTGGAGTTGAAACCTCCCACACCACACTGGAATTTTTTATTATTTTTTTTGCTCTGACATCTGATATAAAAATAATAAGAATGAAATTACTATCTGTGGTCAGGCAGGAACCTCCATCATATCAGAGACGGACCACACTGGCTGGACCCTAACTGATTTTTTATCAAGGGCCAATATCAGCCCAAAGAATCGACCTAACGCTACTTTAAACCCTCTGCTCCCTCTCAGAAACTTCTCTCAGCGGGGAGGGAAAGACAGTGCCTCTGTGGTATTTCTTCGACAGAGGTTTTTATTTGACAGTGGTTCCAGTCGGGTAAAGACTTGTAAGAGGGGGTCGACTACGCTTTGACTTGCTTCCTTGTTTAAACTCAAACCCAGAAAACCACAGGGATTAAACTTCTGTCATTGCAACCTTGTCCTGCTCTGAGGGACTCACACAGATACACACACACATAAAACACACAACCTCTGCAAATACAACGTGTTTTCCTCGGAGGAACTGAAGCTCAGTGCTTCCACAATGTACTTGACAAGAGGTGGCAGTCCTGTGTGTGTGTGTGTGTGTGTGTGTGTGTGTGTGTGTGTACATGCATGTGTGTGTGTGTGTTGTAAAACTTTCTTTTGGCTCACACCCAGCACGCCTGCACCTGTTTAACAGAGTGGAACTGAGAACAGGGCTCTACTCTTGCCTCTCTGTCCATGGTTTTGATGCTTGTAGAGCAGCGGGAGTGAAGGTGCTCGCTCCACACCATTAGGCCTGGGTTGGGGTGACGGGAGCTGGGGGAAGCTCCCTCGACTCTGCCCCTTGCCTCTGTACAAACCACAACCCCCTTTCAGGACATCTGGGAGCTAGCTAAGGGGCCCATCCGCTGAGCTGTCACCTGCCAACGGGAGGCCCTTAGTGAGAAGAGAAAAGTCGGGAAGACTGGAATTCCAGTAGCAGGAGGAGGGGGGAAGTGTCAGTTGCCAAATCTCAGCCCTATGTATCCTCTGAGTTTTCCTTTAATGAGAAGGTGTTGACGCAGCTAGAAGCAGCAGTGGTGCAACTGCGAGTTCTTTACATGACTACAATTAATCTACCTATTATTTTGTTAATTTCATTTCTTTGTGTATGAAATCAAAAAAAATAACGACAATTTCCAATAACAGCACAACAAGATTTTAGTAAATATTATTATTATTAAGGTCCTCTGACTGACAGAAATAAGCTTTAGAGTAGCAGGAAGTGCTTTGTGGGCTACAGATTGCTGATGGTTATTGGGGCTTTGCAGACACTACTCACGGTTGAAAAAGCTACCATGCCACCTCTCCATGTTTTTCAGGACAAAAAAAAGCATTTAGTCCGCATCTAACTTTAGATTTACAGTTAATATTCTCCCAGAAAAGATGGCAGAACTTGATATACCAATCAAAGATAAGGCAGTAAAACACAGTGCTGTTTTGGTAAAAGTGCAAATACATCTGTCATGAAGTGTCAAGTCTCAATCAGTGAAACTAAATGTGATTTTAGGGTTCAAGTCACTAATAATACAGCAGGTTACACAGCATTGATCATTTATAGAAAAAACAATTTACAATTCAAAACAAAGAAAAGCAGCAAATCTTTACATTCGAGAAGCAAGATTATAATAAGTAGCTGATTATTAACTAGTTAAGAATTAAATCATGTTTGTTGATTTATATTGTCACTCTGTCTATGGGAAGTATTGTAGCTGGACTGATTCTAATCAAACATTCTGATGCATGTATGAAGTAAATTGGAAACATGGCATGAATTTATAACTTTCACCAAAATGTCGGCCAGTAGAGGACATGCGCTGCAACCTAGTGCAAAGTTTCTACAAAAGCTGTGGAGCTAATTACTTCATTCTATAGTATGTATCACTAAAAGTGCTGTACAGGGTCTTTAGAGCATTGTTTCCATTTGGCATTATAATATATCCAAAAATAGCAACCATCTAAATTAAACCAAAACAAACAAAAACATTAGAAATAAGCATGCACACACACACGCACACACACACACACACACACACACACGTATTCTCATTTTAAAAGAAATAAAACTGTTATTTATTACCATCATTGTAAGAGATACTGTACAGAGATTTTGCTAAGTGTAAGTAAATACTGACAATTGTTTAATGTAATTTAAAAAAATCAGAGTCTGTCTATATTCATAACTTTTATTTTTTCTTCTTCTCCAAGACTAAATGAAACTAGAGCCCAGTTGACACTTTGCTGCTTGCAGCAATTATAATTATTACTGTGAGATAAAGTCAAGTCGGTTTTATTTGTAAGAAAAGAAGAAGGCATACTTTATTAATCCCTCTTGGGGGAATTCATTTGTTTCACTCTGTTGTTATTTTACACACACAGGCCCGAAATACACACATGGACACAAACAGGACTTATGCACATTCATTAATGTATGGAGAGAGAGTGAGGGGGCCCCGAGCAGATAGGGGTTCAGTGCCTTTCTCAAGGGCACCTCGGCAGCGTCCAGGAGGTGAACTGCCCAAATTTTCACTTTTTGTACAGTTAACACTTGCAATGAAGGCATTTGCTAATGACAAGGTAGTGCAAAATGTAAACCATACTTTCATGTTTCAATTTTACTTCTTTACTTAAACTCTTTTCTTCCTACAAAATGACCCAAAACACTGACAAAGAGGGAGATCTTGCATAGGCTCCTCTCCAGCTACCAGTCTACTCTCTGTACTGACTGGTCCGAACTGGACTTGTACTAGCGACCCTCCGGTTCCCCAGCCAAGTCCCCTCGGACTGAGGTACTACCACCCATTATACAGCCCCAAATTAAATTTGTCACTGAGGGCTTTACAATCTGTACAACATATGACACCCTGTATCATAAGACCCTTGACTCAGATAAGAAAACACAACCTCCATTAAAAAAAGGGACAAACCTCAGGAAGAGCAAAAAGAGGAGAGATCCTCTCAGACTTGCAATACATGTAGTACAGTGGACAGAAATGAAGGTTGGAGAATTCTAATAATGAGAAGCAGAAAGATAAGGCACATAATGATACGTTAATATTAAGTGTAATGAGTTAAACAATTTCAGATCAGGTAAAAGTAAAACAAAATAATATAAATATCGCTGGTATTAAGATATGACAGTTAAATCATACTTATAATATTGTAGGTATGATTTCCATCAGTAGCCCTTACTGAGAGCAAAAGAAAATTGGTAAAAATTACATTTTTACCACAACTCAGTTGAGAACATAACACATTTATTGTGTTTACTTTTAACTAGTTCTGAGACAGATAAAATCAAGAATATATCAACATTATTAATAGAAACATGGCAATTAACCAACCTGAAAGAGGGAAGTGTAATTAATTTAATTTGATGGAAATTAATCAACTGGAAACAGTCTACTTGAAAATACATGACATGTCTATTTAAACGATAAATTTCCATGTTTACAATAAGTCGTTTCTGAGGCTTTTTACGTGAACTTCATATTGAATCAGAATCAGCTTTATTGGCCAGATATGTGTACACATACAAGGAGATACAAGACTCCGTTTTTTTTTCTTAATTGGACTTATTGGACTTCATCATCACAGTTGTAGTTGTGACACAGTTGAAATGTGCATACACTGTATATTTATGTAAATTAATATGCATGTCCCATTTCATAGAAATGTTATAATAATTTAATTTGATTTAATTTGACCTATTTTCACATCTTTTGTCTCTTTTTTCCCCTCTTATCTTTTCATATACTTTCTCAACAATTCAGCCATCACATAATGCATATTTCCCTCCTCTTTCTGTTTCCCTCTTTTCTTCTTTCCTTTATTCTTCCTTTTGTTCCTTCCTTTCTCCTCCTCATCTGTCTCCTTCATTTATCCTTTCTTCCTCCCACCACTTACGGTTCATGTACAATGCATGGACTGTACTTGTTTGTAGAAAATATTTATATTATATTTTTCAATCTACTTTGCCTTTTTTTTACACTTTTGATACACATTAACCATTTAAATTCCACTATACGTTCTCTACCTTGTGTTACTGGGAGGGTTCAGTGCTGCTGTGGCAGTTTCCCTACATGTCTTCCTTAGTATCTGGATCAGTAGATGGCGATAGAGAGCTGCTGTTGGCAGGACGGGGTGTGGATCTCTGTATGACTGTACCACACACACACATACACACATACACACATGCAGTGTCATATTATGTGCTCATATATAGTTTAGGAGCATGTATACACACTGTGCAAAGCTTATGAGAGCATGAGATTATGATGGTCAATAGTGTCACTGTTTATTTTTGAGCCTGTGTGTGTCTGTGTGTGTGAGATGATACTTTAAAATGTGTCACTGATGGTCAGACACACAGAGGTTTATGAAGCTGGCACGCTCTCTTCATAATTCTGTGTTTTGTTCTGTTTTTCTAAAGCTCCACCTCTCCCCGGCACATTTTTTAAATCTTTCAATGCTTTAATCATCATTTCCTGACAAAAACAGGTTTTCTCAGAAAGTCAGCAGTCATCTTTGTACTGACTATTACTGTTAATTATTACTATTCACGATTATACTGAAAAATAAAATAAAAGATCAAATAAATATGGTGTGTATTTTTTAGCATTTTTTAAAAAACATTTTTCCAGGAAATTTTTCCTTGAAAGACAAGTGACCTCAACTGACTCCTTCTCTCTCTCCTTCCCTACAGCTCCCTCCATATTTCAATCAGTTGCTTCTGAAGTGAAGGAGTGGAAAACATCACATGTAAGTCAATTTGATTTTATTCCTCCTTCTTTTCCGCTTCATTCCATCTTTCCTCTCCTCCCCTTTTCACACTGTGTTTCCTTCCTTCCATCGTTCCTTGCTTCCATTTTCTTCTCTTTTTCCCTTTTTTCCACATTCTCTTCTTCCCTGACCTTTCCTCTTTAGCTACTTCCCTCATTCTATGCTCCCTTGTTTCCCTCCTTCTACCTCAACCTCTCTTTTTCATTCCTTGCTTCTTCCTCCTTCACATCTATCTCTGTCTTCTTCCTTCCCTTCTTCCTCCCCTCCATCGTTCATACCTCCCTCTTTTTTTTTCTTGCATCATGCTACTATCCCATAATCCAAAGCTCTTCAGGGGGGTCCGGCTCCCTACCCGCTGTACCCGCCCTCCTATTGAGGGTATCAAGGACTGTGTGTGTGTGTGTGTGTGTGTGTGTGCGCGTGCGACTATGAGTGTGTGAGCCAGTGTGTGTGTTTTCATGTCCAAGCTTCCAGCGGTGGTTAGCGTTGTTGCTTAGTAAGAGACAATGTCATACTGACTACTACACTCTGAGATGTGTGTGTGTGTGTGTGTGTGTGTGTGTGTGTGTGTGTGTGTGTGTGTGAGTCATCCGCACTGGGCTGAGAGTGCAGTTTATTTGTGTGTAAGGATAGGGTTTGAGCTTCTGTGTAGGGTTTACTGGTTAGTAACAGGTGATATGTAACCTGATTACAGTAATCTGATTATGATTACATCTGTATTATATTAATCTGATCTATCACAGTGATTGTATATGCACAGTAATCAGATTACAGTAACAGTAATCCATTATATTAACATGCAAGACATAAATCATGGAATTAATCTCTTACAGAAATGCATTTGCAAATGCAGTTACTTGTAAAAGTGACTCAATCCAAGTTTGAGACTAAGTTTAATGACAGCAGCGAATAGCAGCAATACCATAAAATGTAGAAAAAGTAAGACTAGGTAATTAAGTAACACATGCAACATATCAGACATGTAATATAAACATGTAAAAATACGAAAAAAGGAGATGGAATAATTTAAACACATAAACACATACATCTGAATTTTAACATCATTCTCTGGCGCTGTGTCCGAAACCTCTCCAGACTTACCATACAGTGCACTATATTCATTTTTTGCAATTTTATTTGAGTGTCCAGATTCTTAGTGTGAAATGTGTGGACTACGTAGTGCCCTTAAAAATGTCATCAATGCAACAAGAAAAGTAGCGTTTGTGGCATTTATACTTCTTTCTGCTAACAGTCTCGTTACAGTCATGTGACACTACATTGGCCATTGATTATGCAAATTAGGATGATTCATTGATGTCAGAAATCTCAATTTACTGCTTACTACAAAGTAAACTCCAGAGTGTACACTGGGTAATAGTGAATGAGTGAATGAAAAAGGGATTTTGGACATATAGGGGTATAGAGAAGGGTGGTGCTATTAGAATCCCCACCATGGACTACAGGCTCTGCGTATGGCCCAGCCCAACCCTCCGGCCCCAGATCTCAGCTCTCAGCTCTTACCTGTATCTGATAGGTATTCATGTATACACGCATGTTGTCTTTAGTGCGAGTACAGGAATCAGATATGCCATAAATTAAAAAACCTTTATTTACCTCAAATGAATGAGGCCTTTATTTGAGGCAAACTATTATTAGGGACAGGACTTTTTTTCAAGTATGTTTAACCATTTAACCAAGTAAGAAGTCTCCTAGATTTCTGATCTGCTCCCTCTTCCGAATGTATTATTATATTTAGTTTTTAATCATTTTTGTTGTTGTTGATGTTTTTTGATGATGTGTCTTCTGGCTTTGTTTGTTTATTTGACCAAACCCACGGCTACTCCTTGAGACCCAACTGCCAATTTTCATTTTAGAATTGACATTTACAGTAGATGATAATGAGTCGCCAAAAGATTTGACATTAGCAGGGGTGGAGCAGCGATTTTAAAAGTGTGGGGGTTCTCGGGGTGGGACGTGAGCAGAATCAGAATCAGAATCTGATTTATTGCCAAATAGGTTTACACATACAAGGAATTTGCCTTTGGTGTTTTGGTGCATAACAATAAACATAGTGAGAGAATAAAAATAAACAGCAAGTAAAAAGAAAATACTGCAACAGTCAATCAACATAAATATAATACAATTAATAAAGACAATACAAATGTGAAAAAAATATTATATAAAATATGAACAATATATCTGTTTTTAAAATGGAAGAGCTGTACAGTTAGATATTGACCAGGGAATGTGCAAAAGTTCACTGCATGAAGTTTAGAGAATATCTGCAATGCACAGAGATGATTATCCAGAAGACTAATGACTATTGTTAGCTGACACATCACATAACAAGACAATGTTAGAAAAGAAAATCCTACGTTACTGATTAGTTAAACAGCCATTTCATACCTCTGATTTGTTCTTATTCTCTCATCTGTCATCCCAGCCAGGGACTGATTTCTGTTTCTGAATGCACGCACGTACCGTGCCTCTGTTTACTCTTCCTTGGCCTGGTGGGTTGGCCAATGACTGTAACTCAACCAAGAGATTTTCATGTATGGGGAACTTATTCTCTGAAGTACTGTTTTTACGGATTTTAGTGTGGGGGTGGGGGTTTGTCGTCATGTTTCTGTGAAAGTGCGGGTGTCACAACACCTGTAACACTCGCAGGCGTGACACACCTAGACAAAAATTCTGAACTGAGCATTACCGCAGAAATCAATAATTCGATCATATTAAGTTTTAACTCTAATCTTTTATTACACATATAAATATGTCATAGAGACCATAGATGTGTTTAGTTGGGTTATGCACATAAAAATAGATGAATAAAAAATGCAAAATACAGCAAATAGGAATATGAATGTGGTTTACACTATGGATTTCTGTGATCTTCAAAACATGCACACTAATGTTGGATGAGTCTGTGGCAAAGGTGTGTGTGTGTGTATTGCTGTGTTTTGTTCTGCTTTGTGTGTGTGTGAGGAACAGTGGGGGGGATGCATGTAGAGGGAGGGAGTGTAGAAGCTGTGTGTGTGTGTGTGTGTGCGCGCGCCAGTCACCCCAGGGTGAGGGGATTAAGTGTGAGCCAATGCAGTAAAGGTTAGCGCTTGGTCTCTCACTGAGGCCTCTATCACACACACAAATCTCTGAAAAGACGGAGAGGGAGAGGGAGAGAGAGATGACATTATTATGGGCCCACAGTCCCACTACCCGAGGGATGAGTTTTCACAAAGCTCATCAAGTCGCCAAGGAAAACTGATAAAATCACCACACAGATCCTCAAGAAAGAAAGTAATTGAGCTCAACTGTAGATGGAAAATGTTAACGTAAACGTTCTTAAACAGAGCCGTTGGATTTTTATTTTTTTCTCTTTTAAACATGGAAAATGTTTTGGGTTTTGTTTTGCTGAGTTCATTTTGCATGGCGGACATTTTAGGATATTTTTGTACCTCTTCTGAGATCTCACAAAATGGCGGATTGGAGGATTGCAAAAAGATGAACCACCAAGGAGGTATGAGCGTGTTGCTACAGTAAGAGTGTGTGAGTGTGGCATTGTATGTGTGTCAAATAACAATCTGAGCACAGTTGGTGTGCAGCAGCTGGCTGCAGCATCTTGAGGTCTTGGCTGTGAAAATGGACGTAAAATCACTCATTTCAATTAGAAATTGGATGGGAAAGCTGTCAGACTGAGGCCTTGTCCTCTCGTGTCCCCATATTTTTATAAGTGATATTTCTTTTAACTATTTTGGTATACTGTGCATTTTTTTGTTATTTTGTTAGTACTGAAAACAGTCTTGAAACACCGGTGTTATAGACCGCAATTTTTTTGTTTTTTTTGCGTAACAATGTATTTTGTAGTTATCTGTATTTGGGTAAATGCCAGAAAAGCCTCTCCCAAATGCCTCTTCATATTTTATCCACTTTTCATAATCTTGTATATCATTTGACGGAAGTTAAACAGAATGTATTTCATTATTAAATCAGTGTAAAATACCTGGAATATCTGGAAATTCAAAGAATGAACATGTTACCTCAATGACACAGAAGTTAAACATTGATGTGTTGAGGATACAGTATAATACTAGTCGAAGCTCTAATAGCTGAGCTCCATAACCACTTCTCGTTCAGTGCACATTGAGTATTCTTATACCTCAAGTGCCACTGATGTCCGCACCTGCTTCAAAACAATTTCATTGTTGGAGAAATCATACACAAAGCAGACCCTGAGATACGGGATTTCTGTTTACTAAATTGTCCAATCAGCGACCGCTGCCCACTCTTTCTTTGTGTATTATTTTGTATCATCCTAACTTTATTTTTACTATGTTTTCACGTCTTATTCTCAAAATAAAAACAGATTTATCACATCAGTATTTCATAATATGTGATGAATTGGATCATTGTTATCCCTCACTATCTGTGTCTTTTAGTTTATGATTTGCACCAGTGTATTAATTAATGCTATGGCACAATATAGAAGTGTAAAACCATAGGATGGTTCTACTCGCTGGGCACGGGAGCTCTTACATTCAGTGGAAAACTGGTTTCCATTATTCTGGCTTTGAGATATCAGACTACTCTGGAGTTATGCTGTTATGATTTATACTAAGGCATTAACACTAGTATACCCACTTCTTTTGTTACTACTACACTGTTGGAACAAACTGAAAAATGACGTTGATGGGCCCATATGTGCAGACATTTTCAGCTGAAATGCATTATAGACCACAAGTCATAATGTATATTGTCACTGACTCTCATTTGAAATTCAAAGTCTTGGCATGCAGCTTTGTCTTGCGAAGCTCCAACACTTTTACTGTACCTGTGTTGCTGCTTGGGAAGGGAAAGTAGAGCCATGACCTATTTTTTCCAACTGTGTTGCATTGCAGTGATTTGGCTAGCCAATCACAGCCCACCCTGAAACAAAATGGTGTGTCGTTTTTTCAAGTGAAATTCAAGTGAAATTCAGTGACAACTGAATGCTTTGCCTTGTGGTTTGCAGTGTGTTTGAGCCATTAACGTCTGCACTTCCACTCTTGCTATGAGCATGTACTACTACTGCAACTATTGCGACAATACTATTACTACCAATAGTAACACTTCTTCTGTTGTACCTGCTGAGACTTCTACTTCTAACACTAGCCCATGTAGCTAAAATGTCTTGGCCAAGTGCATCTACATTCAGCCACAATTGACCCTAATGACTACCTGGACCCGGTACTTTCCTGTTATTAACTTTAAGCATACCGGGACCGCAAAGCAGTTAGTGGCTTCACTCAACGGCTTCTGCAGCAAAATAGCATCAAACATTTGATGATTCAAAGATGAAGCATTTCATATTACACAAAATTATTCAGAGTCATTTATTTTTAAGTGTATAAAAGTGACTTTTGAGAAAAACTCTGCTTAATTCATTGAAGAATTCCTCCAGAAATTTTGAGTTTTACACAAGTGACAGAATGAACTTGACCTGCTAGCTCATATTTCATATAGGCTATGGATGGCTATCACTCCTTGATAATCACAGTAACAGTGTGTGTACTATTCATGAGCTTGAAATAAGGTTTCATCAGTGTTCAGCAAATAACTTTAAACCTTTTGTTTGACTGTAGCTACAGAGTATTTTATGCCAAAACTCTAATTCTAAGTTTTCCCCATATGTTAGTCTTGTCAGGATGTAAAAGCCTCTGAAACAGCGTTTAACCAGTCACTGGATACTAAAACTCTCACTGTGAAGTAGTTTAAAGTGGGTTAGCAGCTCCTTAAGACATGGTGAGGCGGGTTTCATTGCAGACTTTACAGATTGTTGATGTAAATTCTCCCTCACCACACTGGAATAATTCCTCTGCTCAGACATCATGATGTGAAAACATAAAACATAAAAACATATTGACTTGCTGGTAAGGGAGGACTTCTGTCACATCAGAGGTGGGGGACCAGATTGACCCAGATGAGTCCAAATTTTGTTTGAACACTGTGAAAATTTCCACATCTCAGCAAATGCACAAATTCTACACTCTAACTTCCATTACTGTTCCTCTTTATCTTTATTCAGAGAGGGATGGACTTTCAGACATGTAGCCAGCTGTGCAAAACGTTCTTTGTGTTTTTCACTTAAACTTTTACTTAAGGATATATGTCTCCTAAGTTTAAGAATTGCCTGTGGTGTCAAACTGTTTCCTTAGGTAAGAAAACTGACCTGTTGTTAAAGTGTTTTGCAGTGGGTCAATCATGTATGCACTCTAAATAAGTTGCTATGGTGACAGAACTGCAGACTGACTGCTTTTTGAATGTGAAACAGTATAAAAGCCAATTATTAAGGTTAGACTGGAATAGAATAGACTTCAAGTCATTCCACTCTTTAAATAACCACTGAAAATCGACAAAAGCAAAGGCCAGACTGGAGTGAGGAAGAGAAGCTGAGTTATGATATGAATGTTTTTCAAAGCGAATGTTATCCACTCATAACTTTAACTGTGATGTTTATTAATGAATATTTTCACAATGCATGTGTAATCAATGCCAATATACCTAATGGATATGATGTATGTAAGGCTTAAAAATAATATTAAAAAGAATTCAGAGGCCCTAAGCAGAATTTGTCCACCCCACCACCCTAGCTGAGAACTATATTTTAAAGCAGTCGTAATTAATACTTTCTGTCTAACCACTTCAGAACAAGCTCAAAACACAACACTGATATATTATTATCATCTTCTCCAAGATCTTACTGCAGAGAGACGTGCTTGCGGACCTGTAGTCATCTGTGCAAAACTATGAAGACCCAAAGTGTTCAAAAATGTAAAAATGAAAAAGAGTTGATGAAATAAATAAGTTAAAAAAATCTAATACATTTTTAAACTTAGCTGATTATTATGAAATGTTATTTCATCCCAACTTAAGTACATGTCTCAACTTTTAAAGACCACTAACACATTTGTGGTGTAGTCGTTACAAATTCATGCTGTGCAGCCAGCCAATGAGATATCAAAAACTGTGTGTCAATTTTAAGGAAATGTTATCTAGAATATTTCAATTTGATGTAATGGTGCAGCCATAAAAAATTGTGGCTTTGAGTATTTCACTCAGCATAAACATCGTTCAGCTTAAATGAAGAAGCACATACGCAACGCTGTCAGACACTGTGGAATACGAAGATTTCACCAACCTTAAAGCTCCCTAAAGGGAAATAAAAGGGGAAAGCTGGATGTTGAGGGGTTGAGTAAAATCATAGCTTAAGATATAAGACCTTGTAATACAAAAATATAATTTAAATTATTCAAGCAATTTCAAAGAAGTCTTCTGAGCATATACAGAATGGTTCGTAGTGAGATTTTTAATTACAGCTGAAAAAATGTGTATGTCCAGCCCTTGCATGTACATGTATGCTTTTTCAATTAAAACAGCTGCTTCAATTGACCAAAGCCAAATGTTGCTGGATGAAAGGATTTACTGCTGTTAATTATTTACACTCGGTGTATGACTGTACGAACCTATTAACACAAATCATACACAGTGCGTGTTTAAGTTTGAGATATCAAGTGGATGTTTCAAGCTACTGGTGGTCAAATATACTATAGATGTGAATGTGCACACGTGTGTGTGTATGTGTGTCCACCTCCCCACGTATCCTTGACCATTGTGTAAGTGAGCCAGCGGGGGAGTGTCTCAAAGCCAAAAGGCCACTTGGATCCAGACATTCAATTCCCTCTTCATTACCAGTCACATTACTTTAGATTAGCAGAAAGTGGACATTTACAGGCAACGCTGACGCCTGTAATTAAAATTAATTTAAAAAGAAAGACACAAAGAGAAGTAATTACTCCAAGTGTTAAAGGTTTTCTCCCCGGCAACTTCTCTTATCGTTTTATTGCTCTGTTCTTACTGAAGGAAATAAAAATGCAAAAGTGAGTGGACTTAGCGGGGAGAGAAATTAAGCGCTAGCGGTCGCTCATTAATGACTTCACCTGATTATTGGGAATGGAAAGTTGCCTGTAAAGGTTGAGTAGTTTACAATGAATTTTTTTAATTAAAGTGGATTTGCTCTGATTGAAATTAAATATAAATGGCTTCTTAAATAGCTTATCACAACTTTGGTTACTTGCCAAGCTCCTGCCGTTGGTTGAACAGTTGTCTGTGACAAACAAAAAGGTGGATATTCCTGGAAATAAGATTTTCCCAAAGTTGCAAAAACTATTGAGGTTTGGTATAGTGGCTCAGTGGTGAGCACTAACACATCACAGTTCAGGTGGCCAGATGATTCCGTTTGTTTCTGTCTTTGTGTTAGCCCTGTGAGAGACTGGTAACCCAGTGCATGCTCAGACAGAAAATAACGAGTGAATGAATGGATGACATATCTACGAGGATCTCTGTCCAGCTTGTGCTTAATAATACAGTACCTTCACCCAGAGAAACACAGAGGTCAGAACAGCAGCCCTGGAGCTGGTAGGGTTCTTGTATCTTCATAGTTTAAGGCCATTTAAATAATGTGGATAGAGGCCTGGACGGGGACTTGAGGCCCATCATGCCAGTATTTCCGCAGGGAAGACTGACTTGCAACTCAGCTGGAGCAGGTCAGGGCTTAAGTGCCGTGCTCGAAGGCTGCCTGATTGTTATGTATGTCCAATTTTGAGTTAATCTGGCTGGTAGGATTAGTAGGATATGAACATTGACCAAAATCCAATCCAACCCAAACTAGAACATGTCTGCAAAGTGTCTCAGTAGATACAATACAATACAATTTACAAAGTCTTTTAAGTCTATTCAAGAAGGCGGGACAAAGGTTTATAGTGGTGCAGGTATAACCTCACATTGCAACTAATAATCAGAAGCTACATCCATGGCAGTGGCAAGTTTTATTTGCGTAAAGAAAAGGCAATATGCTTGAACCTTCAATACACCCACTTGCCAAACAGAACGTTGATATTTGACGAACAGTGTGCCTTGATTTTTGGAAGAAATTGTGGTGATTGGGAGTTTATGTTGCTTCCTCCCTTGAAGTTTGTCAGTAGATTTTTCTGATAAAATTTGTTTAGGGTAACTAAAGAATTATTAAGAAATGGTTACATTTAGGTAGTTAAAACACTTTTGGGAAATCTGTTGCCATGGCTGAAGGATAAGGGTGGCAATATTCTATACTTTTGTTATTGTCAACAAATCCCATGGAAATACCAGAGCCAACAGTGCTTTAGTCTGTCTCTCAATACTTGATGAGTCTTTGTTCCTACTGAACAAATCTTTAATGAACTGTTTTAAATATATATATGTGTGTGTGTGTGTGTGTGTGTGTGTGTGTGTATACATATATATATATATTCAAAAGCTTGCTAACTTCCTTCAACAGCTGGTCACTGTAGTTTAGTCTAGTAAATGTTACTCGGAGAAAATAGTGCAATTTTTGTGGACTATTTTCAGCCGCAGATTTGGTGCTCCAGTGAGTGTGGGGGACGGTGTGTGTGAGATTGAGTCAAAATAAACTACAGTGTGTGTGTTTATTGTAATGAAAGAACATGTAACCCAGTGCAACAGTGTGGCTCATTGATATGTTTTTATTCCTACGGCACAGAGGAATAAGATATATTAGGCTTTGGACACGCTCACAATACTTGGTAGATCTATGCGTTGTTGGTTTGTTGGTTCTTTTCATGGAATTTGTTGACAGTAAGAAGCATCCAGTTTATCCTTTAAAAATTTAAAATAACACTGCCTACAGCTTTTAAATTGGAATGCATAAGCAGACCACATTTACAGACCTCATATACATTTTACATTATGCCCTTCTACCAGCTCACCTCAACTCATTTACTTTTCACTGCACTACATAACATAGTTTTTGCTTTTTGTCCAAAACAACTGACATTTCCAACCCACTGTACTACCTAAACTACAGCCAGCCCACATGCATTTGTTGACATGGGACATACTTAACTGTGTACTGCAGAACTTTTGAACATTAACAATATTCACAGATATTGATATTTATGATCATGATATTTATGATCATGTCACTAGCCGATTCAGCTGCACCATGATGCATGTCACACTTTTACATAGTGTCCACTCAGGGTGCCTTATCCTGTCATATCTTATTTACACGATATACAGTATAATGTGCTGGAAAGATCCATGTTGACTTTAAATCTGCAGTTTTTCAACAGTAGATTACACAAGGCTGATTAAGACATGTTACAGGCACAGTCAGCCTTCTGACACTCAACAAATTTCATGACATAAAAGAGATGAAAAGCACATTTCACAAATGATTTAGGTTTCACAGATAAAGGTACAGTATACACTTTTTTTCTGTAAGTACAAATCTGTATAAGTAAAAATAAGTAATTAATTAATTTAATTTTCTTTTATTAATATGGGCAGTCAAATGTTTATGCACATACACTTTACACATTCATACATTTTTGCTGACAATTAAAAGCACTGCACTGTTAGAAAATGAGAAAAAAACGTAAGTGGCTATTATGTTAAATATTTAGTACATTTAGATATGTGACTTTTTATTTCCTTAGAAATGACCATGATCTAATGCATCGGCAAGCCTCACCCGTTAAACAATACATTAGGTGAATCAGGAGAATGAAAGAATAATTTGTTTTAAACAAATAAATAAAAGAAAGAAAAGATGAATTTAGTGTCTACAACTACATATTACATACATACTACAGAAATCTGTTTAGATAGTTGCAGACAAAGCACTGTCTCAGCTGCATTTGTGGACCTACACATACATCCCTACAGATTCTGCAGGTGTGATTATTCAGCCAAGAAACTACCTAAAGCTTCTTTTTTTTTGGTGGACTTCCCCTTTAAGTTGTTGCACCCCAGCAGAAAATTGTAAATAAATAAAATGGTTGATAAAAATCTGTTTAGCACCAGTGCTTTTAAAGACAAGCCACTCAACTCTGACTGTGTGCCACATCTTAACCCCCCCCNCAAAATGTCCCCCTCTGTGCAGTGTAAGCGCCACAGTACAGTCTTTGCACCATTTAATGTGTGTGTGTAACAGATGAATCCATCTTGTGAAAAAAAGGCTTGTCCAAACCCCGCTGTCCACAATCCACTGCTCCTGCCACTATATCTGCTAACACACACATAGCTACTAACTGCGCAGCCTGCTCTGTGTAGATAAGCATTGGAGTTGTGTAGTCAGTGAAGTATACCCACAACCAGAAAGGGAGAGCGATTGATATATACATATATATTTACCCAGAGAGACGAAGAGAGGGACGAGTGAGGGAGAAAGAGGCAAAAGAAAGAGAGAAAGGTGCTTTCGATGTTATCTCTAAGTGAATATTTACTTCTCAGTGTGAAATATTTGCCTGCTGCTTCTCAGTGTTGCAGCACACACACAGCTCTCACTTACTACTATAAATACACACGCTTGCATGTGTGTATTTGCAGTTGATTTTCAGTTGATTTCACAACCTTTTTTTATTAATCAAAGCATATTTGATCACGGTGGAAGTCCTAATGTAATGTACAGGCCTGGTGCAGTGTGAAAACATTAGTAAAAGAGTAG
This sequence comes from Oplegnathus fasciatus, assembly GCA_003416845.1. NCBI lineage: Eukaryota > Metazoa > Chordata > Actinopteri > Centrarchiformes > Oplegnathidae > Oplegnathus > Oplegnathus fasciatus. Next base: position 1,071,173 of record NTHP01000070.1, on the reverse strand, counting down.
TTTTTCATCAAGAAGATCAAACATGGAGCCGGGTCTTTGTAGATGAAGCAAGTGAAGCTACAGGTAAAAATCTGCTTTTGGCAAGAGCAGTTTAAGCAGTGATCACTATTTCACATTAAGGGAGGTACCTGAACAAAGAGACTACTGCCCCCCATATATCTGCCTTCAAAGAACACATCAGATTAACTTCCTGAAGATTATCTTTATGTCGAGCTTACATTCACTTTGTCGGTTCTGTTACAGAAATATATTGCTTCCCAGATGCATCAAGTGTTTTAAGAAATATTTTCTAGTAGAGTAAGATTTCCTCAGATTTTAAGAACAAGGTTACAAAAATTAAACAAGAATAAGGTTTTATCTATTTATATTCGCAGCTTTTTTCATTTGTCTTCTTTGACTTTCAACAGACATTTTAAATAACTGCACTGTGGAATCATCACTAATACCAAAACTTAGGACTGCAGTCAAGACTTGATTAACCTGAACAGGATGGCAGCTTCACCGTATTCCCCTGCTGGTCCCTGAGAAATGACTTCACTCTTATTTTATCACCCTTAAATACAACCCTTTAGTAAGGACATTAATATGAAGTTGAAGAACTTGGACACATGCATCAGAACTTTGTCCAGCAAAAACTTCGAAGCCAATCCTTTCTCTTTCAGTAATAATTCTACGCCAGTACAGAAAAGCTTTGTCAGACATAAGGTAAATGGTGCTTTCAGATTGACACTTGCCTCCGGGAAAAACAGCAGAGTGATCTGTGTTGCTGTGGACATGTCTGGTACTGGGTCCTGCAGCACGATGTCACTGTCACTATCGCTACAAGCCCTCCATTTTAGGAGCCATTAAAGCGGATGTTACTTTCCAGATAACTACTGTTTTAAACATTTTCTGCTCACTTTATTGTTAATGGTTTTATTACATTCATATCCCATAAATAAAGATATCACCAACTTTAAACATGTTGCTGAATCTTTAGGGCTTTGGACCAACTGAATTTGAAATGATAAATAAATAATTGTCAACTACCAATTCACATGACTGAGAGTGGGAAGCTAACGGCAAAGTTTAGCTCGACCATACAATTTACATTTTAGAAGTTTAGTTTTTCAAAACAAACATGACTGTGATATTTGTATTCAATTTTAGCATTGATCAGTACTCAGTCAAAGAAGGACCTCCTTTCACCACACAACCCACCTAAATAAAAAATAACATGTCTCTGCCAGATACAGTAATGAAATGAAATGGAAAGTCATGCTAAAATTGACTTACTCCCCTCTTCTTATTGGGAGTAACAACTACTTTTCTGAAATCAGTAGTTTCATAAAGACCTAATTTAGGAAAAAGCTACAGTGTCTGCAGTGATATCAAACAGTAAAAAAAGACAAGACACAGCATGCAAAAAGTCCCATCATACTGAAAGTGTCGGGTAAAGTGACAATGGAGCAACATGTCCAGAGAATCTACTTTTTGACATGTTTAAGGTTGAAACAGGATACTGAGCAGGACATGACATGGGGAGGGACTTCCATCCACAAAACCTCTACATTTATCATCATCTGTGAGTATAATTTCTGCCAGTTATCACTGAAGCTCTGTTTCACAAAAGCATCTTAAGGCTAGGATGACTGCATCTTCTCACATTTGCTTTGGGAAAGCATCTTATCACACGGTCTGAGAAATGATCACAGATTATCAGGTTTCTCCTGCCAACTCGTAGAGAGCTAAGAGCATCTTACGAAGCGTATCAGCCATAGAAGGAACTGCATAATACTTCATGATTTTTAACATGTCTGACAAACCAACAAAGAGCATGCTTCATCAGAATGTAGTATCTGACATTCAAGAAATCTGGACTGAAGGATGCAGGACAGGAGGTGATGGAACCCCTCTGATGTTCCACAGTCACAAGATAAGAGAAAATAAGAAAAAATGGCAGAGGAAATTTGAGAACTGGCACAGGGAGGCTAGGGTTAGGAAGGTTTACAAAGGGTGAAAATAGTAACAAGGATGGAGTGGGTGTGTTTCAGGTGTTAATTTCCTTTTTTATGTTGTTATTGTGATCGCTAACACTCTGTGAATAAACATATTTCACCATGAGCGACGATCTTTAAAGCAGAAGTCAGTAGGATTGACAAGAGAGTGGACTTGGCTTGAAAATTTGAACGAGTACAATTTCCCAGTCCCTCCCCCCTCTTTCCACTGCACTCCAGCTCGTCTCCAAAGCCCCTCCCTGCAGAGTCGCTCAGTCTAATTCTTTCTTTTTAGCTTTCATTTCTTCATTGGTCTTCTTCTGTTTACTTGTCTCTGTTGTGTAAGGTGTTGACAAGGGAGGAATGGGCAGTTTTCTCATTGCTTGGTTGTTTGGTGGTTGTTTGTCCACCATTGTGTCCGCTCACTGAAGATACTGAGCTTGACCGAGTTAGCGCATGTGCGGGGGAGGGGAGCTGCCCGCAGTGTGTGCAGGAGCAGTGATTGACACTCCGTCAGATACTCCTCCAGGCTGTGATTGATTGAAAATAATAGAATAACCCAACATAAGCAATAGATACTGTTTAAACTAATGTCCCTACACAGCTTAAAGTTGCATTAAGTGATTGTTTTTGGTCGTTTGTGAGCAGCAGAACAGCTGAAAAAAACAACATTTAGGCTGCATATTATCACCTATTGAAGTTGCTATGGCTACAGCAAAAACGTACCTATTTACACACCCTGCAGACGCAGAGAAACATTAGCATTAATTTGGAGTCATGTTTGTATTGACCTGACAAATGAAAGTACAGGCTATAACAGGCTTGAAGTTGAAAACCAAAATATTGAGGTAAAAGAAGCTAAAATGCTCTGTAAAGCTGAGGGGAACTGAAGAGTCAGGTGATAAATCTCTCTGGGTTCGTCACAGTGACCCCTTTCAGATTACACATTTTCATTCATTTGTCGTTTGATTGATTGTTATTATAAAAAAATAATGATTAGTGCAGCTCTAAAGCAGTAATAAAGCAATAATTGATTTGTCACTACAAGCAACACCTTTTCTATTACACCTATCACACATAAAAGTTTGATTTTTTTTAGCATTAAAAATTGATTCATATGATATAAAGATATATATGTATATTTTTTATTATTTATTAGTGCAGCTTTAAATTAAGAGGACTAAAAAATGTTTCCTCTTACAGGAAATTTTTGCATCACTTATTTGATTAATATCAGTCGCCATCATCCTCCTCTAGCTGCTCTTGGTCATGTCAGTTTCATCACCCAGACACCAATAATTTGCAAAATAGCCAAGAGAAGGCCACCACTGTGGTTTTGTTGAGATAACCCCCCTTACTTTAGTTTTATTCATATTTGTCAGCGTGCCCTTGGTTCCAGTGAATAAGATGTGTTTAGCCTTCAATTATTCCAATACCACATTCATCTCATGTGGACAAATTTACATTTTATCCAATTTCCATTACTTCTTCTACTTATTTTGTTCTAGTGTTATTATACAGTAGTTATGTTTCATTTAATTGTTTGTAAACACCTTATTTATCAAAATATACAACATTTCTTCTTTTCACCTAATAGTTTTTGGTATCATACAAAATGCAATCAGCTAAAAGAGCTGAAAGACGATACAGCAGGCTGCCCGTCATACTGTAAAACAAAAAGTGACAATAAGCATATGAAATTCCTTGTGTCATTTGTTTCATATAATGTTGATTTCAAATGAACTGATGTGTCTAAAAATCTCCATGCATTCAGAGAATTATGCTGAAAAACACTATTGGCTTCTAAGTTTGGTTGCTATCGGAAAATGGGATGCAGGTCAATTTGAGAATGATGGATTATTATGAAGAAAACAAATCAGGACAGAAGTATGAAGTTGTTTTGGGATACTTCAGCTTGTTTTGGTTAGAAATATGTTATGTAAAAAGAAGACAAATTACTAATGTTCACAAATTCAATCTTTACTTTCAGCTTTAAAGCATCAAACAGGCTACTTCTTAACTTTTCTGTTTGTGAAGGTCAGAAAGAAAACTATTTCTGTTGTTGGTGTGACATTGAGGAACAAACAGATTTTTCACTAGATAATAGTTGGAAAGCTGCACATAAAACTTTGAGACAGTCTCTAACAAAGACAAGTATTTCCAATTCCTGTTACCTTTATTAAAGCAACATGTCTTTAAAGATTGTGGTGTTAATTGCACATTCTTCATTTCTATTTCTTTACTGTGGTTGATTGGAACAATTAAAAAAAATAACAGTTCAGTTCAGTCAAATGAAGACATGAGAGTAAAACTTACATTTTTCACATGTGTTCATGCTACCAGAAACTGTGTTTAAATGACAAATGAAGACATGAGAGTACAACTGTACAACTGATGTTTTCTTTTGTCTGGCATAAATAGTCAAATTACATATAAAGACACATTTAACAGACAGTTAACCTGCACTGGTTTTGTTCAGATGTCATTTTTGAATTCTATGTCTCTGCTAGTGGTAATGTCAGATGCTCCTCTAGGGTGGATACAGAGAAAGAGGAGCTGGAAGGCCTGTCTTGAGGGAAATGTCATGAGATGAAAAATGAATTTCACCTGACAAACGTGGAAGTCAGCTCTAATATTCTTGCACTTGCGTTTTTAAAAGCTGTTTGAAACCTGTACTGTAAGTTTGGTGATTTTTTTTCAGCACATATTGTTGAGGTGGTGAAGTCACAGATCACTCACCACTGGAATAAAGTGAATACAGCAAAGTACAGAGCAGCTGGTTGCAGCTTTGAGAGTTTCACATCTCTTAGGAATCTATTGTTTTTTCCCATTACACAGAAAGTAAAGTAGTTTGATTTGATTATATATTTCAACAAAATCGGTCTGTCTTGACTGAGCTTGCAAAGGTTTTGATTCCGGTGGACACAAAAGCCTTTTCAACAAGAGGAGGAAAACATTATTACATGTTTTTCACAGTTGATCTATATTTGTTATTCACTGACTTTGATTTGAAAAGAGACACTTTTTGTGGTGACTACCATCTCACTGTGGTCACTTGTGTGTAACAGTTCAACTAAAATGTAAAAAACATGGAAAAGCAGACGCTTGTGTGTGAAAAAGTGCGTGCATGGTCAGGCTGAGGAATGAGCAAGTAGAGATTCATAGTTTAAATAAAGATGTATATATATATATATATATATATATATATATATATATATATATATGTGTGTGTGTGTGTGTGTAATAACAATAACACATATTTGTAAATGAATTTGTGCTTAATGAAGTTACCACAAACAAAATACTAATTTCTAACTTGTATATACACAATGCATAGAGAGTGGGAGAAACAGGGCGCCAACAGGGGCCCATATTTTAGCCCCTGGGCAGGACAATAATACATAATATAATACTCAACCAAAGACATGGTCATTCCCTAACCTTAACCAAAGTGATTTAAATCTAACCACACACAGGATATGAACTATGGTGAACCATCTACCCTGACCATCTCCCTACAACTTCTGTGGAGTACAAGAACATTACAGTGGGAAAAATGTTGCCAGTGGCAACAATCCAGGCAGCAATAACTGTATATTTTCTTCAAAATGTATTTGGCAAAATAATTTAGTATTACGCCCATATAAACCAGTTCTCTTTGAAGACAGGGTTGGCATTTCTGGTATCATCCAAAGGGTTTTATAGGTATTTATTAAATCAGCTGGTTAAAATGCTACAAGCCCGTGGAGGAACATTAATCCTTTAACTTTAAGACCAAAACAATCAGTAAGATTATTTGATACAACCAAGCAGTCATCACCGTCACCATTACTTCCATCATCATCATCTCTGTGATCTCCTTATAAGGTGTCAGATGATACAGTGATGCACAGCAGCCACACTGTTTGAGGAAAAGTTCTTTCTCAATGTCAGTTGTGTTAAACAGAAGGAAGAGAAAAAGTGCAGACACATTAGTCTGAAACACCGGGAACAGGCCAAATCTAATGCAGGCCGTTGCCTTTTTGTTTACAGATGTTTTGATTAAAATTCATGAAAAAAAACAAAGCAACGAGGAGAGTGGGCTTTGAAAGGCGCCAGCAGCAAACCCCATTCTCCCACAATTCCAATATCCTAAGCTCCACCAAAGATAATAGACCTGATTCTTTTATGATGTTGTCTTTGTGTGTGTGTGTGGTGGATGGCCTCGCTCAAAGCAGTGTTATTATGTATTTATGTGTGTGTGTATCAGACAAAATTGAGAGCCTGAGTGTCTACATCTATATCATGGGGTATGCACAAAGTGGAAATGAATAATGCCTCCACTCCCAGGCTGATGTTGTATCAGGTGTTTTTGTGTCTAATCTAATGTCCTTGTCTGTCTAAAAATGTCTGAACTTAGTAAGTGCTGCACACAGTGTACACAGTGGTTTACAGAGCAAAACAATTAAAGCTTTCCATCCTCCTATTACACAAAAAGAAGAGGAAAAACTTGTTGACATACATATCTTAACTTAAAAACCCATGTTACCATGCGCCTTGAAACAGAAGCTTTCCTTTTGTTAGAAAACCACTACGTAATCTCACGTCAAATACAATATACCAAGACACAACATAAATAAAACATCCAACCCATTCATCAGTGTTCAGCATCATCACCATCCATCGATTGTTATATGAACATTCATCATCAGCATTCATCATGAGCAGTTAAAAGTTTGATGGCATGAGAGACAGAATAATTTCTCACCCTTTTAGACCTTGCCTTTGGTACTTTGAAGCTTCATCCTAAAGGAAGAAGCGCCATGAAACTTCATGAAGACGACAGAGAGGACACTCTAAAATAACTCAAAGCTTTGGAATTGCTCTTTTGTGGAAAATGTAAAACAGATCTGGCAGTTTGACATCAAGGATCTTACTGTTCTTGTCATAATTTACATCAACATTGATTTAAATGACTAATGACTATGCAACCTGCCCAGCTGACAGACAAAGTTGGTGACTAGCTGGTGAGGAAAGTTGAACATCTAGTAGCTAGTAGATATTTTCACTGGAGTTGGTGGGGACCAAAAGAACAGTAGACCTACTTCCATCTGGTGGAAGACACAACTCCAAATGAATGCTAATGTTGCTTCATGTCTGCGGGATGTGTTAATAGGCTGTTAGCTGATGTGTTAAAAGCACTCTATGGAGTTTTTAACTGGTTATGAAACAGTCTCAATTTAATACCGATGCCTCTATATGACCTACTTAAGCAAACGAGACCAACAGCGAGAAGATTGGCCATTTATATTAGTTTCTAATAGTTATTCTTAATGCCTGCCACCGGGTCGGATTTTTCCGTGAAATCAGACGAAACGGTGCTGGGGTTTGCTCTGGCTGAATTCGAATTGCTTCAGCTGCTAACTGAAGGTCCATCTCTGGAGCTGCCGCCCGCTCTCCTCCCGGCAAAGTAGTCTCCATGCGGCGGCGAGTGAAGCTTTTTGGATCTATCTGCTCATGTCTAACATTTTTCAGCACATCATTACGCAGTGGCTGACAAATCAAAATAACTTTTCTATCATTTGTCAGATTTTCCCACATGGCTTCATGATAGATGGTATTTCTGCTTTTTATTCTCCTCACAAATCTAAGAGCACAGCTATTCACTTGTCTTTATTTTCCCCCACGTAACACTCATCAAAAGTCTGATTGTACAGTATCTCTTTGTCATATTCTTCCCTTGAGATTTGATGAATCCATTACATACAGTATCTGATCAAAAACATCTGTATCAAACAATGAATTTAAAAGTAGTTCTGTTCATTTTAGTTTTCAGTTATGGCATTAAAGCAAAATGAGAAGAAAAACATGTTTTTAGTCACCATGTAAAATAACTGATTTTATTGTAATTACACTGTTTTAAGAGCCTTCTTTTATGGGCAATTTCTTCATTCACTGATGTTGACCACTTTTTCCACTGAATATTTTTCTGTCTATGTTAATATACCACTGTTCTCAGTAGTGTCTTGATATACACTATGTAGCTAATAAACTCTGCAAGGAAAAATTTTAAAAAAAACTTCCAAAACAGTTTTAAATTATGGATGGGTTATGAGCCTTTGATTTGAGTGACACTAAGAAACAAGCTGTGCTGGTACAATACAGTTTTGAGGATAAGGACTGTTTGTATTGACTATCTTTTGCCATGTTCTTTTTTCTTATTGTATTACTGGCATTAAAATGCCATCAGATAGTTGGTGCCAGAAGGCGGGGATCCTGAGAAATTGGTTCCAGACAAAGACAGGCCCTGACAAGGTCGGGGCCTGAGGAGGTTCATGTCTAGGGTTTGGGGTACTGTAGAGGTGATTACTATGAAGGTAGAGGTTGGGGTAGAAGGTTGGTGCTTGACCTTTGGGTGAGTCCTGAGAACTATGGGGACTGATAGTGGGTGCGTCATCATTATTTCCTATTCAGAAGTTATATGCTAAATAATCTCTTTTCCGTTTCATATGTTCTAAAGGAAGGCTTGCATAAGGTCTACACCCTACACTGGTGGCAGCTAATGGTCATTCCAGTCTAGTAAACATTACATTGAAATCCACTTTGACCAGTTATCGATTGGAGGTTGAACTTCACCTTTGAAATTTGGGAATGACACAAAAAGCTACTTTGGTTATTGCTATCCCCTAGTAACTTGATATAATTTAATTTAAATATATAAACTTCAGTGGCAAATACTGTATATTATTCCTATTTGTGAGAAATGCCCACGAGGTCACAATAACCATAACATGTTGTTCATCGCGAAATAGTTACACTACGAACTCATACCAATGAGATATAATGTGTTCATTAGTGAACTTTAGAGGTGTTGGAAAGGGGATTTTTGAACTCTGGACAGATCCAGGCTAAATCCCTGTTTCCGGTCTTTATGCTAAGCTAAGCTAATCACCTCCAGGCTCTAGCTCCATACTTAACGCACAAACACTCCCTACATCACCAAATCTGTAGAAGCATGTATTCGTGGAGATGAGTAGATGGATCTTGCTGTGCCACTTTCTAATTTGACCGGGCCTTAATAGCACTTTTCAGACTCATCTGTGTTGGCTCAAAAGTTAGGCATGAAAGTTCATTTTTGACCTTGGAAATAGTACTTTGACAAACTACATATTTTGCGTGATAATAATACAACCTACTTCAGCCACGGTATTTATCTCTTTCACTCCCCCACCTCTCTAACAATCCCTCTTTCTCTTTATGTACCTGACTCATACGCATTACCCCCTCTCTATATCAGTATTGTGTGCCCTCCTCCTACTCTCTAACACTTGTCTGTCTCCATGCTTCTTTTTTATCAGAGACTGTCTTTCTTTCTCCAGTCCCTCCATCTATCTATACTCACTGCTCTTTTATTCCTTTCTTGAAGTAAATGGCGGATTCCAGTCTGTCAGGGCTGAATGACTGATTACAGTAGAGGACAGAGGCGGCTGTTCATCATATCAACATCACTTATATTCAGTCAACTCAGCAGCACCTCAGTTCGCTTCCTTCGTTTCTTTCCTTCCTTCTTTTGTTCCTTCACTCTTGTGCTTTTTTCTGTCTTCCTTCCACCTTTCTCCTTTCACCTTTATATCCTATTCTGTCTTTGTACTGCAACACAACAGTACAAACTTCAACAAAATGGCCTAAATCATGCACGGAACCAAGAATTAATAACTCAAATTCTTGAAATACTCTCATTTATCTACCCTTATTCTTTTTAAATATTTGGGATTTAGTTGTCTGCATTTTTTAAAAGTTCTAGTCACAATTTAGGAAGTAAATTAAAATAAAACACATTTCCACCAGAACAAATGATAGCAGCATATTTGTATCAGCTGCAAATGTCTCTCCACCTCGTCCTGCACTTCTGTTCAGCACCAAAATAGCTGATGCATCAGGTGAGCGCTACCAAAACTCAATGCAAACTAATTTCACACATGATTACCCACATACCGTTACAGAGACAGTGTGAGGAGGTGCACAGAGGTCTGTGGGATATGTCTTTAGATGAACTGAGAGCGTCCTCTGTAAGTTTGTATTTCCACTAAACACAGTTAGCTGCAGGTAAGAAATCTGAACAGATTTTTACATTGTAAAGGCACCACCCCAACGAAATCCTACAAGAGTGCATTTTTCTGTTATTTACATATGACATTGGTTGTGTTGTTTTATTCCAAGCATAAAGTTTCACATTAGGATGTTAGGATATAGGAATGCTGTTGACGCATCGAGTATATCAGCTGAATTGTAAGTGCTTGGTCACACCAGGAAGGTGACACAGCAAAATTCATTTATGTATACCCACAAAATACATGGTGCTGAAAACCCTTTGACTGCTTGCATGGCTAGTTGGCAAGCTAACTACAAATGTCCTAGCTATCCGATAACATACTAGCACGAGGCAGCCACAAGATCGCCAAGCTATCCGGCTTAGCTAGCTAGTTAAGTTGATTACTGCACAGTAAAAGAATAGTTTTGAGAGATTTGTCTCATCAAATGGCTCTAACTGTCTCATAACTGACTGGCTGTAAACCATGCCAATTTTGTAGAGCATTTCATTTAAACTGGGTTCCTATTTTGGACTCTCTGGCTTGCCATACCCTCAGAGGTTATGTACTGCCAAGATGTTTTACAATTGGTCAGTGGCACAAATTTGCATATCAAAGTAACCAAAGTTGAACTCAACAGAGCTCAACAGCACTGATTTTGTTTCTTTCAAAATTCCCCAAAACTTGCTGTCATAAAAGCTCATCTGACAAGGCGCTAAGGTGCTCTGTGGTGTATAAGATTAAACACTGTGGTCATGATTAACGGAAATCAACGTTGATTGCTGGCAGGAGATGGGATGCGAGCCCATAGCCCCTGGTGTCGAAATCACACATCTTGTATGCACAACCGCCATGGAATGATCCAACATTACTGTAGTTCCTGCTTCGCTGCTGACAGTGTTGTTGTGTCCGACAAGTCTCAGTTCCTTGATCACTGTTGTTCCAAAAGTACTGATTTGTACCACTTGGTTTGCCACTGTAGCGCATGATTAGGGATGGGAATTGATAAGATTTGATTCATACCAATGCCATTATCGATTCTGCTTATCGGTCCGATTCTTTATTAATTCCCTAATAGACTTTTATTGATGATTCATGTGGGAAAAAAAGTAGGCCTATATAGGTTTTCAGCGTAAACGCAACTGTTTTATTATCTCTGAGTCTGAACACAGTGTACTTGTACAGCATTCATTTTCATTTAGGTTTTCTAAATCAAAAAAAAAAAAAATGCTAAGCCTGCCTTGGTGGTGCTAACGCTATTATAACACAGGATATTTACCCTAGCACTGTTGTCATCTTTCTTAGTAAAATGGAGCCGCTCTTTGGGCCACTTCTTCCTCTCCGCCATGACTTTTTCTTATTGCAAGTCTCCAGCAGCGTAGATGCATGAGTTTGACGTCACTGTTTTGCAATGCGCAACTGTCAGCAAAACATGCCGGCATCGATAAAAGGAACTGATAAGCTTGGAGGCCTACGATTCCGATGGATCAGACCATTTGGAACCGGTTCTCAATTCCTATCCCTACGTTTGATGTTTGCAGCATCTTGGTTGCTGCATCTGGCAACCTTGGATATGTTTTTTAAGCACTTAGTAATGTTTAAAAAGTACTGCATTCTGCATTTTATTACTTGTATTGCTTTTATGGACACAATTGAGATTTGAAGAAAATATATGTGAAATTATGTGATAACAGACAGTTCAATAGTTCAAAATGCCTTCCACATTTTTTCTAATAATAAACCAAGCAACAGCATTTTCTTGTAATAGACAGTCCTTGTGAGTCAATGAAAACAATAGCAATGACAAGTTGAAATAACTGCACAGAAGTTCAGCTGCTGCACTGATCATGATCATGAACAAGGTAGCTTGGTTTCTACATGTCTACCTAAGGTACTTGATATCAAATTATTTCTGACATTAGCAGGTTTTATAGATTTTTTTTTACTATTTGCCTACATATATACAGCAGTAGCCACTGTATTGTTGTTCGTTACTCTGATTATGTCCTACTGTAATTGAAATAAGCTGATAAAGGCATTCAGATGACAATTTCAGTAGTTGTAGAGTTGCATTAATTACAGTATGGTGAGATGAATTTATTAGCATGCATGCAGATGTGCTCACTGACCTACCTCTGTGATTGAGGCTGCCTCTCTTGATGAGTTGGGATTGACATCAGGTGTGATGGCTGATGAGCTCCAGCTGTAGGCAAATTGTCTCCCTGATGTTGTCTTTCTCCTCTGGATTTTGGCTTTGTGATGCTGTAGGGTGGGATGCACAGCCAGTAGATCCTGCTCCTCTTACAAAAAGTGGAAATGGATGGGGTGGTATAACACTGTAATTTTAAGAGGTACTTTGCTTATAGTATTGTAAATGCTTGAGTGGACAACATTTAAAGGCATATTTATTAATTTTTGGCCACTTGGGGGCCAGTCAAACACTATAAACATAACATTGACATGTTGTCGCCTTATTCAGTCAGCCAAACATGTTAGCAAACAGTTGCCTATTAACACATCCAGCAGACACAGAGCAACACTAGCGTTCATTTGGAGTCTGGCTACCCAACAAATTTAAGTCTGAAATTCATTTTTTCTCTAAAAGCATGTAGCTGCTGGAAACGGGGTTGATGAAAGTGATGAGAGTGGACCAAAACTGTACAACTGCGGGTCATAAAGTCAAAACAATGAGCTGAAAGATGCTACAACACTCCATAGAGCTGAGGTGGGTGTGTGTTCATCACGCTGAGTAATATTTTTCACATTACAAATAGTCATTTCACCCATTTTCAATATAAAAAATGATTAGTGCAGCTTTATAGCGTGACAGTCGACAAGTGTTATAAAGTCAGTGAATTGACTCTGTACTTTCAGTTACACAACAATATCTATGTGGATTTTGCTATTATTAACTAATACCAGCCACCATACCATAAGTTACTGGTCTTACCAGACCATGTGGCTGTAGCAGAAAAATGTAGTGATTTTAGCAAACACTGTTTTGACAAATTTATGAATTTACCTATTCATCTATAAGAGTCAAATTCCTTGTATGTGCATACATACTTGGCCAATAAAGCTGATTCTGACTCATTGAGACAGATAAAATATTCTGTATGTCAGTGTAGCAATGATATGATGAAGTCAGCAGCATGTCTGCCTTAGTCCATCACATCATTTCTCCAACGTGTTCAAAGCTCTTGAGATTACATAGTAGGAACTGGGCTGAGTGCTAAAAGTATGAAACTTTGGAGCTGAAAGGGAGGTCAGAGAGTCTCACAGAGTCTGTCACTTACTGCTGCTTAGCGCTGTCATCTTACAAAAATGTCACTCCAGTAACTAACCAGTATTTCATGACTTTTTGGGAAGTTTTCCTTTTTAGTTCTGGACTCTATTACAGTGCATACCGGGCTCCGTCAGTCAGAATGGGGGGAGAATGGTGTGTTTGAGCCTTTGAACCAGAAACATTGCCATTTTAAAGAGGGAACAGTGGGACAGAATGGTTTTATTTAACACCTGTGCATTTGGAATTTTCAAAGGCACAGTCAGCATATTTAAATGAAGAGAAAAACTTATTTAGAGAACTAATGTTAGTTAGTTTGAAGCCTAAGGTCTTGGTCAATGGGGTAATTTGGGTCTTTTTTATAGCATACTGTACGTCTTGGCTGGATGAGGTTTGTCTTTGCAAATATTTATCATTCTAAACTCTAAATTCTTGGTCACAGAGCTGCAATCAGACTTTTTAAAACCTTTTTATTGTTGTGTCTCAAAGAAGTTTAACTGGTCGTTTTGAAGCCTAAATCGAGATTTATGGCAGTTATGGGGATTCATATCATTGTGGATGGCCACAAGATAAAATATCCATTCTGTTTGCAATGTAGGACTTTGATTTCACTACCTAGTCATTTCATTTACTACACACTATTGAAAAGCGATCGCTATATTCTGTCAGAGTCAGCGCAGACAAGGACTGAGCGCCCCGGCGTGTCTGTGTTTGAGAGAGAGAGACAGTGACAGAGAGAGACAGTGACAGAGAGAGGGGAATAAAGGTGGAAGGTGGACTATTGCACACAGTGTTTCTGTAAGTTATTAATAACTTACTCAGAACGCTGCTTTGGCACTTTCTGACCTGCCCGCTCGAACCCGTGATATTTTCTAGTACGCTTACATGAACACGATTGACCCATGGGTTTATAAACTGATTGCTCCCGTGGCTCACCTGGTATAGCATCTACCATTAATACTGAGTCCTTATCGCAGCAGGTTTGCAGTCTATCCAAACTTAGTTCAGTATGGGAAACAAACAAATAAATAAAACAGGCAAAAAAAAAGTTCATGTTACTGTCACGTAATTTACACAGAATTTGATGTTCAGACAGTTCATAAAACTATATTTCATAATTAATTATATGCAAATATTAAATCAATTTGATGCTTTGAAGGCACAAAAATTGCTTTGCCAATGAACATTAGGTTAGAAAATACAACATTTACCCGATTTAATATGACTTCCGGTATAAACCATGCCCACGTCCGGTCTACTATCCGAATTCAGATACAGAGACAGATAATGATGTCTCTGTACACCCCTAGTTGATATATGTATATATATTTTATGATGAACTGTTATTGCTACATTCTGCATGATAATTAAATCTGACAAAACAAAACAGAACTAACATTTGATATATAACATAAAGGATACACCTCCCAAAAAGATTCCCCACTTCCCCTTCATGCTTTTCTTTGACCTCTTTGACCTTAGTTGTCTTTTACATCTCTTTTATCTCCTAGCCAACTCTTGTCAATCTCTTTCTCTTCGTTTAGTCATTTTCTGCCTTCCTTACCAGATTCTATAGAAATGTCTGCCCAAGTTTTCATTCTCCTGATTCAGCCCTGATGCTACACCAAACCTGGGACACATGCTTAATTTCATATGCAGGCCTCCCATGTGTCCTCCCATGTGTCTGTCTGTATGCGCCCGTGTTTTCAGCACACCCCATTACCTTCCTCTCTGTGTTTTTTAAAGCAGCAGTCTTATTGTATCAATATTGGTTCTAGATGATGGCAGGACAGCTGCGGATTCAACGTGTTGACTTTTTTGCAACACTAATCTAATGCAAATGTAATGCTAATGTGGCAGCAGAAGTGAGCCTGGAGGGAGTGAGGAGATTTGATGCTGTCATATTAAAAAAAATAGTTCCAGTTTGGGTGATGTAGCTCATGCTTTTACTTGGATTAAATTAATGTACCCTAGATTATCCATCAGAGTTTGTGCTGAATATTTTATGTCAAGATAAAAATGTCCTTTAAAACAGCGAGGTTCTCATAATCATTGCTTCAATTTACAGTAAATTCTTTTTATTTCTATAGTTTCTCAGTTCTGAAAATGTGTGAATCCCTCATTGTATAGGCCACAAACTAAATCGCTCAGGCCACAAACTAAATATTTGTCTCAGGTATCTGTGTCATGAATCTAAAAAGGAGAACATGTTGAGGGTCCCTGAATGCAGGTTAAAAACATGCCTCTGTTTTTGCATTGCCTTTGGTAGCACCAGCCAAGGGAGAGGGGAATTTGGCACACACATTTGCTAATTTGTTCAGAGACACATGTGCTAATTATAAGTGCTTTTAGCAATAGTACTATCAGAGAATTAGCATAATGTATCCCTGGTGGCCATTTTTAAAATGGCTGCCAAAACTACTGAAGGGTTGTACCAGTCTAGTTTAAAATGACCGTAATTAAACTTAACAGGAAGTAATCGCCGTGGTGGATTTGAATATGTAGAGGTAAAGAGAAAGAAATTATCCAGATACTTTCAAAATCTATGAGTGAATCTACCAGCTAATACCTGCAAAGCAGAAATATTCAGATAGTTTTGCTGTCATGTTACACACAGCCCATGACTCACGTACTAGTCACCTTTAGGTTGAGAAAAGCACCACCAGAAGTAGGATTGAATTTATTTTCTTAATAGGGAAAAACAGATTAACTTCATTACAGTAAGTAATCATATTACTGACCATTTCCATTTACGTACTACAAGATAGGTTTGAACTTTAGTAGTAATTTAAATACATATTTCAACAAGAAAAAACAGAAGGTAATTATGGGATTGTAGACAAATTTGCGTTTGATTTAAATTGTACCCAATTCCCTATTATATCCTGCAATGAAACTAGGCAGAAGTTCCATTTATTTGATGAAATTATCATCAAAGCCAATGACAAAAAAAACTTTTTTCAGCCTAAAGATCAGAGAAACACTGAATGTAAATGTAGGAGGCAAAATTTGATCCCTCTTTAAGGTCAGCACTTTAAAATACTGAGGACTAACTGCTGTTGGAGAAGCAATCAAAGCCACTTTGATCAGTTAAATGTTCAGCTGATATCTGTGTGGTAAAAATCAATCAGCATTTACATATTGTGATGACAAAGTGGCATAATGTAAATTAGGTTTAAGTGTAAGTGTTAGGGTGCCGCTGTGAATAGAAATCAGTCATCTGCATTTCCACTGTCTCATTTGCTTTGCAAACATTTGGCAGTAGGAGTTGGACATTTATAAAAATCTTCAATCATGGTGTATGTAAGTCTAGTATCACAATATATTGTGAAAAACCTTTTTTTCCCTGTAAAGTGTATTTAAGAAACTCCTTATGGATAAAATAATCCAACAGGTATGTCTGTTTTTGGCAAATCCAGCAAATTAAACCTGAATTGTCAAGATACTGATATTGATGTGCAACATTGCCCATAATGATTGATACAATCTGTAAAAGGGAAAGTTACCACAGTATAAACTCTTTGATGTTTGAGAAATTGATCTCAAATAGTTCGTATACAGTATATGGTTTTATTGCCCAACCCTATTGTTCAGTGTAAATAATAACATCACAACTGTTTCAGTTCTAACATCTAAAAGGTCAGACATCTTTAAAACAACATGAGCATTACAAGAGAGGTTTCAGGTCACTTGTTTTAGCACTATGCAGTAACTACAAAACATATCAAATATGAAGGAAAAGTGTTTGTATTCTTCCCTTTTAATAAAAAGTTTTTTTTTTTATGTTTCTGAAGTGAAAAATGCATTCAGCATGTTTGTAAGGCCGTAGAGATGCACACAATGTGTTTTAGTGTGAAACAGTGAATGTAAAATGAAATTCTACAGGATAACCTGCAAGTTAATATGCACACAGCACTGTTTAAACTGCTTAAAACAACCTATGTAACAGAAATAAAAATTAGGACGTTCTATTTTTCAACCTATAAGTAGTGTGATGTTTTTATTCCAGAGTAAAAATTCTCATGGAGAATCCACACTGGCTGTGTTTTTTCAAAGTGTTTTTGATATCTGTCACTTGTCAGAACAGATTTACTTATATTTGAACAAATGTAACAATCTACACCGACACTGAAAACACTGCACAACCCCTGCTTTTTTATGCTAAGAGTCTATTTTTTCCCCTCTTGCATGCATAGTAAAGCCAAATGTCCTTAGGCAGCTGGTCAGATCACACAAGTCACCACTTATCTATGTGTTGTGAAGTCATTTACCATATCTATGATGACTAATCAAGGCTCCTAGTTTCACTATGAGAGCTACGTTAAGGCTGTTTTCTTCCTGTATAACTGTAATGGAGCCAGTAAATGTCTGATATTAGTCAGCTTGGTGTCCTCGTGCTGCTGACAGGACAGCTTGTTCTTAGGATAGTGATGCTGTAAGTGAGGTTGGAGTTGGTGTTGATTGAACAGATGGATGGTTCAGTAGCGCTTACACACCGCTGATGTCTCGCATCTGATGTGGATTCCCGGTTGGGAAGATGTTAAACGCAGTGTGAGTATCCTGTCTCCTCTGGTTTCTTTTAACAATGAAGACAACCTTTCCCTAACTTTCACCAAGTGCAATCAGTTTCCTACACTTAAAAAAAGGACGGCTGGTGTGTTTTCATCAAACTGATGGAGCGCCAGAGGTGCAACATGCTCAGACGGGTTATTTTGGAAGGCGCTGAAAAACAGCTAATTTTGTCATTTTAGGTGTAAGGACTTTTTAAGTTATGGTACAACCAAAACTTCCAAGTGCAAACAATCTGTATGCCTATGTCTTGCTGTATACATGTTCATAGTTGGATGTATGCAGAAACACTAAAATGGCTGCATTTTAAATGCAGTTACAGTCAAAGAAATTGACTCATGTAGAATTCAATTGGGGGATATTAGTATCTGAATTATGTTTTAGTTTGGATGTTTTCTGGTTAAGAGACATTGGAAGCCAGCCGCTTTGCTCTGACAGTTGTTTCTGTATCACAGACGTCGGCTCATAGTGGAGAATCCATGTTGCTCGGCTGAACCTGGACCCAGGATGTCATTTAAAGTGACAACTCTTTTTTTTTTTTTACTTGGTAAGATTACGGCATCGACTCTGTCCTCAAAATGTCAGTGTAAGCTTAGTAAAAGACTGTCCACTCAATGGCAGATTAAACAGTTGACAGTTAAAATAATGAGTAAACAGCTAATAAATACTTCTTGTAAGGCTATAAGGTTCATTTTGGAACCTTACAGCCTAAATTAATAAATACTTCCAAAATGAACTAAGCCAAACTCCAACCAGATAATGATGTGCTTTCTCTACAAAGTTAATGTGCTCCAGAATTTATTTATGTATTTATTATAAAATAAAAAAAAATATGGTGCTGCCCAAGTGTACAATCCAATAAAAGTAAGACATCTTTGTAAAAAAAAGTTAATATTAAAAAAATGTTAATATTAAATATTACCAAGATACTGTGAAGGAGATTATTAGCCCAATATTACCAGCAGATAATGATGGTGTGAAATCAAAGAGCTGGTTAATGGAATGAAGGTGCAGGAGATGTGTATCGTCACACCTAAGAAAAAGTCTGCACTCAGCCAAGTATTCCGGGCCAAAATAATTACCCTTAAACACCAAAGTAGAAAGTTTAACTTCCTCCCTTCAGGAGCTGCTATAATGACTACATGATATGGTAATTAAAAGATGATTAAAGATTAGGAGTTTCGGTAATTACACCTTTAAGTGAGCTAATGGAGCAATCAGAGAAAATTTGAGATTGTGAGGTTTCTTTCCTTCTGCGCTTTTTTTTTTTTAGCTCTCAGGCAGTATATTTTATATCGATTTAGTCTTTTTTTAATGATTATTTCTACATGTTCTGAGGAAGAGGAAAGAAAGAATCAACGTAATTCAAGGTTAAATTCGCCCAGCTCATTACTACAGCACTTAACGTTTTTGCACATGCAAATGCTCAAGTGAAAATTCAGATAATCTTCAAGCTGTTTTTTTTATTTTTAAACAGTACACAATCCATGGTTACACACACACACTCTCTCTTTCTTTTATTCTCTCTCAAACACACACACACACACACACACACACACACACACACACACACACATGTTCTCACTCACACACTTACCTCAAGTTCCCTGAGTTTGGATTAGGCCTTGTTTGGTTTAACCGTATAAAGCTCCATGACAGACTCCTAAAGGCTATATGTCAGGGTCTGGTCTGTAAAACTCTACTTGACAACACACACACACCGAGGCAAGGAGGCATGCACACAGAGACACACAAAAACATTAATTACCATACGTAAGACACAGTCTCACACACATACTGCACACATGCATTTACACACACACATGGATTGTCAGATTTATGAGGTTTCTAGCATTATGGGATGTGACGCTGTGGACTGCAAAATAGAGACCAGTTTTACAGCAGTTAGAGCTTTAGGGAGTGTAGCCGATACGGGTGTGAGGCTGCTGAAACTGTGGCTGACAAAACCAAAGGCAATGTATTGATGTTCGCCAAATTAAAATATGCTCATTTACATTGTGTAAAGTAAGTGTTCAATGTGGTTTCAAGCGATTTTATTCTTGTCAGGCGATATTTGTAGCCGAAATGCACCACAAACGGCAGACNGTTTTTGCACATGCAAATGCTCAAGTGAAAATTCAGATAATCTTCAAGCTGTTTTTTTTATTTTTAAACAGTACACAATCCATGGTTACACACACACACTCTCTCTTTCTTTTATTCTCTCTCAAACACACACACACACACACACACACACACACACACACACACACACATGTTCTCACTCACACACTTACCTCAAGTTCCCTGAGTTTGGATTAGGCCTTGTTTGGTTTAACCGTATAAAGCTCCATGACAGACTCCTAAAGGCTATATGTCAGGGTCTGGTCTGTAAAACTCTACTTGACAACACACACACACCGAGGCAAGGAGGCATGCACACAGAGACACACAAAAACATTAATTACCATACGTAAGACACAGT